>JAJHIY020001911.1:12500-20000 GCA_022114975.2 Lampris megalopsis | reverse complement strand
GAGAGTAAGCGAGAGTAAGAGTGATGAGAGTGAGAGGAGAGTGTGGGAGAGTGAGAGAGTTGGTGAGTGAGAGTGACAGAGAGTGGGAGAGAGTAAGATAGAGAGAATGACAGAGAGTGAGATGGAGAGCGTGAGAGAGAGTGAGAGAATGAGAGAGAGAGAGAGAGAAAGAGAGAGAGAGAGAGAGAGAGAGAGAGAGAGAGAGAGAGAGAGAGAGAGAGAGAGAGAGAGTGAGAGAGAGAGAGAGGGAGCGAGAGAGAGGGAGAGAGGGAGCGAGAGAGAGGGAGAGAGGGAGCGAGAGAGAGGGAGAGTGAGAGAGAGAGAGGGAGAGAGAGAGAGAGAGAGAGAGAGAGAGAGAGAGAGAGGAAGAGAGAGAGAGAGGGAGAGAGAGAGAGAGAGAGAGAGAGAGAGAGAGAGAGAGAGAGAGAGAGAGAGAGAGGGAGAGAGAGAGAGAGAGAGCAGTCAAGCACAAATGAATCAATCTGCATAATATGATTTTATAAAGCATGCAGTTCTGAAAATAGCAGCTATTGTCAGTAGTACAGCATGCTGGTATACTGCTGCTCTGCCTGCCTATGAAACACGGTCTTCTTCTTCTTCTTCTTCGTCTTCTTCTTCTTCTTCTTCGTCTTCTTCTTCTGTTTAATAGCTGCTGGTTGACCTGAAAACAAAAAGAACAATGACCAAGCTTACTTTAAATAGACTTGTCTGTTTAGCAAATGTGGACCAGTGGAGAAGCAGATCATTAGATGTAGACACGGACGGAGTCAGTGGCCCTGGCTGAGACGGGCGGTGTCTGTGGCCCTGGCTGAGACGGGCGGTGTCTGTGGCCCTGGCTGAGACGGGGGGTGTCTGTGGCCCTGGCTGAGACGGGGGGTGTCTGTGGCCCTGGCTGAGACGGGGGGTGTCTGTGGCCCTGGCTGAGACGGGCGGTGTCTGTGGCCCTGGCTGAGACGGGGGGTGTCTGTGGCCCTGGCTGAGACGGGGGGTGTCTGTGGCCCTGGCTGAGACGGGCGGAGTCAGTGGCCCTGGCTGAGACGGGGGGTGTCTGTGGCCCTGGCTGAGACGGGGGGTGTCTGTGGCCCTGGCTGAGACGGGCGGTGTCTGTGGCCCTGGCTGAGACGGGCGGTGTCTGTGGCCCTGGCTGAGACGGGCGGTGTCTGTGGCCCTGGCTGAGACGGGGGGTGTCTGTGGCCCTGGCTGAGACGGGGGGTGTCTGTGGCCCTGGCTGAGACGGGCGGAGTCAGTGGCCCTGGCTGAGACGGGGGGTGTCTGTGGCCCTGGCTGAGACGGGGGGTGTCTGTGGCCCTGGCTGAGACGGGCGGTGTCTGTGGCCCTGGCTGAGACGGGCGGTGTCTGTGGCCCTGGCTGAGACGGGCGGAGTCTGTGGCCTCTACCAGTAACACGGTCTTCTTCCTGTTTGGCCACTGCGATGCCCGTCTAATAATACTTCTGTTAGCTTACACACATCCTATATACCTGAAACAGTAGCGCGCTGGTTCTGGCCCACCAGAACCAGAACCAGCAATACTCACCTTGCTTCCAACTTACAAATAATAATATAATAATAATAATATAATGATGATAATAAAAATAATAATATGATAATATGATAATAATAATAATAATATAATAATAATAATATAATGATGATGATGATGATAATGATATCATAATAATCATAATAACAACAACAATAATAATGATAATAATAATAATGATGATGATGATGATAATGATATCATAATAATCATAGTAATAACAACAATAATAATGATAATGATAATAATAATAATGATATAATAATAATAATAACAATATAATGATGATGATAATGATGACAATAATATAATATAATAAAAATGATAATGATGATGATGATAATGATATAATAATAATATAATGATGATAATAATGATGACAATAAAAATAATAATATGATAGTATAATAATAATAATAATCATGATGATGATGACGATGATGATAATGATATCATAATGATAATAATAATAATAATAATAATGATAATGATAATGATAATGATAATAAATGAAACATTTTGTTTATGGGTACCTTTCAAAACACTCAAGGACACCTTACAAAACACAGTTAAACACAAGCAGCAAGGGCGTCCGGGTAGTGTAGCGGTCTATTCTGTTGCCTACCAACACGGGGATCACCAGTTCGAATCCCCGCGTTACCTCCAGCTTGGTCGGGCGTCCCTACAGACAAGATTGGCCGTGACTACGGGTGGTGGGAAGCCGGATGTGGGTATGTGTCCTGGTCGCTGCACTAGCGCCTCCTCTGGTCGATCGGGGTGCCTGTTCGGGGGGGGAAGGGGGAACTGGGGGTAATAGCGTGATCCTCCCACGCGCTACGTCCCCCTGGCGGAACTCCTCACTGTCAGGTGAAAAGAAGCTGCTGGTGACTCCACATGTATGGGAGGAGGCAGAGGGGGTGGAACAGCGACCGGGACGGCTCGGAGGAGTGATGTAGTTGGCCAAAGTAAATTGGGGAGAAATAGGGGAACCCCCCCCCCAACAAAAAAACAACAAAAAAACAAGCAGCAATGTATTAGACATCATAAAATCAAACAAAGCAGGGGTATTCAATAATAATACAACAGATCGGAATAAAATCATCATCAGTGCAAAAATCAGCGTGGGTGTACCCACTAACGGCAGGATCAGACTGAATAGTCCCATTTGAAAAGGTGTGTTTTGAGATGGGATTTGTAGGTGGAAAGAGAGTCAATATTACGAATGTCTTGTGGGAGAGAGTTCCAGTCAAGCGGGCAGATGGTGTAATGAATTGGATGCCAGAGGAGGATCTGAGAGTACGGGAGGGTGTGTGGATATGAAGGAGTTCGGAAAGATATGAAGGAGCTAGGGTTATTAAGGCCTTAAAGGTGAGAAGCAGAATCTTGAAATCAGTCTGGTATTTAACAGGGAGCCAATAGAGCTGCTGAAGAACAGGAGTGATATGGTCTATGGAAGAAGTTCTGGTAATGATGCGTGCAGCTGAATTCTAGACCAATTGGAGTTTATGAAGGCACTCGAGAGAAGACCAAAGAGGACAGAATTGCAGTAGTCAAAACGTGATGTAATCAGGGTATGAATGAGTATGGCGGTGCTGTTAGGTGTAAGCGATGGGTGAAGATGATCAATATTGAGTAGGTGGAAGTATGCAGACCGAGTAACATTGCTGATGTGAGCTGCAAAAGATAATGTGCTGTCCAGGATAACGCCCAGACTCTTAACCCGAGGAGAAGGAGGAACTATTAAATTGCCAATAGTCAGAGAAAAACTATCAGGTTTAACTAAAGTAGATTTAGTACCTACGAGGAGAACCTCAGTTTTATCACTGTTAAGTTTGAGAAAGTTGTATGAGAACCAGGATTTTATTTCCCAATAGCAGCCGGAAAGGGAAGTGGACGGAAGAGTGGAGGTAGGCTTGGTGGATAGATAGAACAGGGTGTCATCCACGTAGCAGTGAAATTGAATGCTGAATTTCTTGAAAATCTGGCCAAGAGGTAGAAGGTAAATAATAAATAGGAGGGGGCCCAAAACAGACCCCTGGGGAACACCGGTAGTAACAGAAAAGGAGTGTGAACTCAGATTTATAAGTTGGACAAATTGAGTGCTGACAGAGAAATAAACCAGGCAAGAGCGGTACCAATAACTCCAATGGAAGCTAGTCTCTCTAGGAGGATGTTATGTGAGATGGTATCAAAGGCTGCCCTCAGATCAAGAAAGACAAGTATGGTTAAGAAGAAGAAGAAAGCCACTTTACTTTCTCATTGTCCAGTTGTTCAGTTACAATGAAATTTGTCTCGTAACACATCCTATTGTATAGGAACAGTGGGCAGCTGCAGCACCCGGGGACCAACTCCAGTTCTTCTTTCTATTGCCTTGCTCAGGGACACAGGCAGGAGTATTAACCCTAACATGCATGTCTTTTTGATGGTGGGAGGAAACCGGAGCACCCGGAGGAAACCCACGCAGACACGGGGAGAACATGCAAACTCCACACAGAAATGACCTGGGGTGGCCTGGGGTTCGAACCCAGGACCTTCTTGTTGTGAGGCAACAGTGCTAAGCACTGGGCCATCGTGCCCAGAGTCAGCTGCCATCAACGGATCATTGGTGATTTTCACCATGGCTTTTTCAGTACTATGAAAGGAGCCAAAACCAGACTGAAACTGTTCAAACAGACTGTTGTCCCTCAAGTGAGCGAGTGCCTGAGCTGCCACTGTTCTTTCAAGTATTTTAGAGAGAAATGGTAAATTTGAAATTGGGCGAAAATTATTCAAATCGCTGGGGTCTGCACCAGGATTCTGGAGTACTGGAGTTATCACAGCTATTTCGAGAGATGGGAGAAGCAGACCAGAAGTAAGGGAGGAATGTACGACATCAGTTATTAAAGAGGACAGGGAGGGTAGGCAGACTTTTACTAAATGAGTAGGAAAGGGGTCTAGCTAGACGATTTGATCCGTCATTCGCCGAAACGGGGGTACTTTTGGTACAGAGGTAGGGCGCATGTGATTTAGGGGCATTTGTAGGTACCGTTTCTGTTGATATTCGATATCTATTCCCCATTAATAGAAAGACGACCCAGTTACGGCTGCTTGCCCTCAGAGCCGAGCACCGTCTTTATCGCCCCTGGGGTTGAAGCCCTGTCAGGTTTGATAAAGAATTCAAAGTCTTATAATCCCAGACCCAGAGCCAAAGGAACACGTTTAGTTACCCTGAACCCCGTCAGGTCCTGGCTGAAGTCCTGGGGTTTTGCAGAGGAGTGGCGAAACCCAAAGAGGCCCTAATGACAGAGTCGTTCTCCGTCCGCTCAAAGAGCCTCCTCGTGCTCAGACAAGCGGTAGGTAGGAGGGCTGTGAATGTGTCGGGAAGTGTGTGTTGTGTGTCCTCTTGCTTTTTTGTTCGAGTGTGAGTTGAGCTCTTTCATGCCGCCGAGAGGCCGTGGGCGGCAGATCATTGTCAGGGTGTCAGAGTGTGCAAAAGTGTGTGTTTGTTGGAGAGAGATTTTTTTGTGTATACGTTGAATGCCTACATGTAGGCGGCAGATTGCACATGTGTCACAGAGTTTGTATGTATAGGGGGTTTGTGTGTGTTTGTGTGTGTGTGTGTGTGTGTGTGTGTGGGCGACAGATCACAGTCGGGAGAGTCAGAGAGCTCGCTTGCTCATGCTGCTCCAGGCCTTTCTGTTCCCTGCTCTCCTCTCCTCTGCTCTCCTCTCTCATCCTCCTTTTCCTCCCATCTCCTTCTCCTCTCCTTCTCCTCCATCTGAGGCCTCTGATAAGGTCTCTCTATAAAGAGAGCCAAGGACAAGCACGCAGCTCCAGGCTGTTTAGTTTGTGGAGAGCATGTGGGCATAAGTGAGTTTGTGTGTGTGTGTGTGTGTTTGTGTGTGTGTGTGTGTGTGTGTGTGAAAGAGATAGAACAAGAAACAGACGAGCGAAAGAGAGGGAGGGGGAGGGGGAGAGAGGGAGGGACGGAGAGAGAGTGGGAGGGAGGGGGTGCGAGAGAGTGAGTGACAGAGAGTGACAGAGAGTGAGAGAGAGGGAGGGGAGAGAGGGCGAGAGGGAGGGGCGGAGGGGGAGAGAGAGGGGGGAGAGAGAGAGAGAGGGGGGAGAGAGAGAGAGAGAGAAAGATGGATTTTTTTGAAAGCATTTATTAAAACGAGACGAAAATCCAAACTGTTCTCCCCTGACGGAAAGTTTCTGTACAGCTCAGTTAAAAACACAAGTTCCTCACCCGCAAAGGCCTCCCCGTTTCCCCGCCACAGAGCATGCGGCGCCATTACAGCGCCACCTCTTCATAAGATCCCCCGTGTTACTCGTTTCTTCTTCTTCTTCTTCTTCTTCTACAGAGTCTGAAGTCCACCCAGACTCTGGCTCTCACCAGTGACATGGAAACAGGAAGCACTTGCTGCCCTGTCCTGTCCTCCGCCCTGCTCTTCCTGCTACTGTAGAGGGACAGTTTGGCCTCCCGACTACCAGATTTAGTAGCCGCCACTGGAGGCGTCAGACTTTTTTGTAGCCAACTCCCAAAATGAAGACTGTCTTAGACCACCTCTCAGCAAACCGCCTAACACGTTCTTCAGTGCATTAGATAGGACGAGAAACAGACGAGAGAGAGAGAGAGAGCGAGAGAGAGAGAGAGAGAGAGAGAACTAGGAAGGGGACATGGGGATTGTTTCTGGACAAGATGAGCTTTCATCTGAATCGGAGTGGCTTCATCCAGAAAAGCTCACTAAGTATTTCTAAACTATTTGGCTGACAGGTGGATGACGTACCTGGTTCATGCCATTTTCTCACTGCGGCGTGTGTGGGTGGTAGTAACACCGGTGCGCACACGCACACACACAAGAAGCCAAAAACAAGCCCCTGCAGTGGCGTCGTAGTGGGGGGAAAAGGGGGAGGGACCTACCAGGGCCCAGAAGAGGGGGGGGGAGCCTGGAATTAAAAGTTTGTTTTGGTTCGCAAATTTTTATTTCTAACTAATTAGTGTCACAACTTCAGTTAAAATGGACTCAGTACATCAGTTGAGGGACTTAAAGAAAATACTGGAGGCTCCCCGAAGCCCCTCTCACCCCTCTCTGAGGCCCCCCTCACCCCTCTCTGAGGCCCCTCTCACCCCTCTCACCCCTCTCTGAGGACCCTGTCACCTCTCCCTCTGAGGCCCCCCTCACCCCTCTCTGAGGCCCCTCTCACCCCTCTCTGAGGACCCTGTCCCCTCTTTCTCTGAGGCCCCTCTCACCCCTCTTTGAGGCCCTTCTCACCCCTTACAAAAGGTGCAAAATGGTTTAGTCCACCCCTCACGAGCGTCTCTCAGTGCAGCTCATCTAGTCCTGTCGCGAGTGGCTGCTGATGCAAGCACGAGCCCAGAGTCACGTCTCTCCCAAAGAAGCAAAACCTGGCTTCAGAAGGAAAGGGAGAGAAGGCAAAATGAGGGAAAACAACTGTTGAGTAATTTCTTCCAAAAGAGAGGTGAGCTAGGAGCTTTTAAAAGAAAGGTGGCTAGCTAGCTCCTACTACCACAGCTAGGTAGCGGCTAGCTAGCTAACTCTTAACTCCTACTAGTTAGCTAGCTAGCTAGTACTGTAACACACGCAGCAGCATACATGTATCAGCATCATAGCCACAATGTCATATGAAATTATATCTCTAAGTATTACCTAGCTTAACGTGTAACACAAAATATACACTGTGCTAGAACTCAAAAAAGTGCTGCGTGAGAGACCAAAGAGGGACTGCTTATGTATAGGGCCCAGAATTTTGCGCTACACCCCTGCTTGTCTGGGTCATTTACATGCTTTCCTTACTTTTCAAGGCTTCAGATGATAAGTTGCCTTCAGCTGCAGCGCTGCTCATGGTGGAGCTCAGGTCACCAAGCGCTGCTCTCCATTTTTATATTTGGATGAGGTGTGAGGTACTCCAGCTTCCAGGAGCCAGCAGCGCCAAGCGTTATGCAACCGCAGCTATA
>JAJHIY020001911.1:0-7500 GCA_022114975.2 Lampris megalopsis | reverse complement strand
TTGTTGTTGTTGGGTTTGTTCCCTCCTCAGAAGGATTGTGTAGTGACTCGCTTTGTCCTTCTTCTGTCGACATGATACTGACGCGTCAAGTCTAAAGGCTGGCAAGTTTTACCGATGTGAGTGATTTGCAATAAAACAATGTCTTCTTTACCGACTCCCCCCCTTTCATTTTATGCCACTCGATGAGGTCTGGTGTAATTGTCACAAACTCACAAACCTCAACACACACACACACACACACACACACACCTTTCCTCTACTTTTTAGGGGCCTAAGTGGCTGCACTCCTTCCTTTGCCCCTCGCCTTAAAAGGGGGCACGACCATGACTTTCTCTATGGGTCCTTCTCAATCACGTGACTTTTTCATTGCCAAGGAGCAGCTCCGCCATGTTGGAGGACAGGTAGCCCTTAGCAACCGCCGTTCCCACTGAAGGCCTCCTCGTTGTCCGTCTGTGTTTACAGGAACCGCGTTTTCGGCGCAAATCGGACAATAAAACATCGCAGTGGCGATGCACGACACAGATTCTACCAAGCTCCGGCCTAACGGGCGCAACGGATCCGGTTCGAACCACGGAACCTGGGCGGAAATGAGCCACTGTAAAGTACGGACCCACGGCAGCTGTTCTGCATGGCTCCTCCCTGGAAACACATCCGGGCACCGCGTTCGGAAGAGCAACACGGCGCCCCTAGCGGCTGCAGCCGCAGGCCTCCAACATGGCGGAGGCCGCGCCGTCACGTGACGTGTGACGTAAAACGGGCCGTCCTATCGAGCGGATTTCTGTTTGTTTTTTGTTTTTGACGCGTTTAAGTTCTGCAGAGAACAAAGGAAAGAGGGCAGAAGTCAAAGTAAAGGGGACGAAGAACATCACACGAACACGACTGAATACTGTAGAGCAGTGGTTCTCCACCTTTTTGGGGTCCTGGACCCCCTGCGTATTTTGGATCTACCCTGAGGACCCCTCCACCTGATCTTGGGGGAGGGGGGTTGCAATTTGATAGAAACAGTAGAAACTGCATTTTAAATTGCATTATAGCATTTATTCACTCTTTGGGGCAAAAATAAGAGCTTTCAGTTGTAACTTAGATATAGTTAACAAAACAGAATTCTTATGCAGTAACTTTCAGATATATGTAACAAAACAGAATATGTATTCAGTAACTTTCAGATATATGTAACAAAACAGAATATGTATTCAGTAACTTTCAGATATATGTAACAAAACAGAGTATGTATTCAGTAACTTTCAGATATATGTAACAAAACAGAATATGTATTCAGTAACTTTCAGATATATGTAACAAAACAGAATATGTATTCAGTAACTTTCAGATATATGTAACAAAACAGAATATGTATTCAGTAACTTTCAGATATATGTAACAACAGAATTCTTATGCAGTAACTTTTAACAATGCAAACGGGAGCGAGATCTCTTATTAAAATACAATAGATTACACTTGTGAAACAGATGTAATTAGAGAAAAAAGTCCTGTTACCCTTTATAGTTTAGGTAGATAAAGGTCTCAGTTACATTTGAGTAAAATAATCCTATTTCTGTAAATGTCATAGGATCTTTTTTTTAAAATATTTTATTTTCACGGACCCCTTGCAATTACACCACGGACCACTAGGGGTCCGCGGACCCCCCCGGTTGAGAAACACTGCTGTAGCGAATTCGGGGGACAAAGCAACCACGGGAAGTGCCGCGGCCGGGAAGCGAACCCGTATCGCCCGCACCGCAGGGGGCATCGCTAACCACTAGACTAAAGGGTCAGACCCGCCAGCCAGCGGCCAGCGTGTCTTCTTATCCTTGCACGTTACAATACATAAATGAAAGGGGAGGGGGGGAGTCCTAGCGGCTCGACTTCCGCGGCGTTCTTCTTCTCCGGTCACCTCAGTGACGAGAATGACGTCACGCTTCCTGTCAAATAGGAGGAGGTTTGGCTGCCTTTTCAGGAATCTGTTTCTCGTGGAAAAGAGAACTTTCCAAGAACAGTGATCGCGTTAATGGCCAAATCATGTTGCGTCTTTCACAAGCGGAACAGAAATCACATCCTTTCTCTTTTTTGGCTCAGAGAAATTGTCCGATTTAGGAAACAAGCGGCGACGCAGAGCCGATTTTCTTTGGGCCTCTGAAACGCCGCCAAAATCACGCAGGAAGGGGTCTTTATTTTATTTTGAGCCGCCCCGGTCGCCTGCTCCGACCGGCCACAGGAGGCGCTAGTGCAGCGAACAGGACAAACATCCACAGCCAGCTTCCCACCGGCAGACACGGCCAATCGTGTTGGAGCCCAACCAAGCCCAAGGTAAGGCGGGGATTCGAACCGCCGACCCTCGTGTTGGCAGGTAACGAAATAGTCCGCTACGCTACCCGGGCGCCACGCGGGAAAGCGTCGATCCGCGAACGTGACAGCCACGGACGTTGCTTCCGGGTTTGCGGTTTGCTCCCGGCAGGCGGCGTCCAATGGGCTTCACCGGCCACGTGTATGCAGGTTCTCGTTCCGGCCGGACTCCCCGCCCGCTGGTTCCACTGAGACGGTCCTCCTCTTTGGTTGGGGGTTGCAGATCAGCTGGGATTTGAAAACAGATTTTGGGTTACGGTGACATTGCTTAGTGTTGGCTAACGTATATTTTTCTTAAAAGTGGACAAGCAACAACATTTTATTTATTTGGCACTTTTAAAAAGGTGCAGTTACAAAGTGCCTTGAAGCCAGTGGCGGATCTAGAGATTTTCTCCTGGGGTGGCAAAGGGGTGGCAAGACTGTGTCCCAGAGGTGGCAGCTGCCACCCCTTTGCCACCCTGTAGATCCGCGCCTGTGAGGGGGAGGGGGAGTTTAAATCGGCGACTTCTGTTTGAAATGAGTTTGGCGCGGGTCTCATTGACCTTCACCATGCATGTACATAAAATATACTTTAAAAACATATTATCTGATTTATAAATGGGGTGGCAACAGGGGTGGCAAGACTGTGTCCCAGAGGTGGCAGCTGCCACCCCTTGCCACCCTGAATGCAGGCCTATGAGGCGGTGGGCTAGCTGGCATCGTTCAGTATCACGGAGTAAGAGAAAATATTTTAATAGTAGACTTAATGAGTTATTCTGCTTTACAAAGACCTTTGATCAGTAGAAACTGCTGATCCCTGTGTTTTACACTGCAGTCATTATGAGCGACTTCCATGGTGTGAGAAGATAATGGTGAAGATGGCGATGCTTCCCTTCGACCATCAGCACAACGTGGCTAACCTTCATCGATATTCTCACCCTGACCTGATTCTGATCTAATCCGAGGTCTAACCCTAAAATATGATTCTAATCCGAGCCCTATCCCTTAAATATGATTCTAATCCGAGGCCTAACCCTAAAATATGATTCTAATCCAAGCCCTATCCCTAAAATATGATTCTAATCCAAGCCCTGTCCCTAAAATATGATACTGTAAACTACTAATAAGACCCGATAGCCCCTAGCTAACGGGTCTCACTCTTTAGCCGGGCGGTTAGTGATGTCACCTTGTGGTGCCTTGAGGTCTAACTCTAAAATATGATTCTAATCCAAGCCCTATCCCTAAAATATGATTCTAATCCAAGCCCTAAACCTAAAATATGATTCTAATCCAAGCCCTAACCCTAAAATATGATTCTAATCCAAGCCCTAAACCTAAAATATGATTCTAATCCAAGCCCTAACCCTAAAATATGATTCTAATCCAAGCCCTATCCCTAAAATATGATTCTAATCCAAGGCCTAACCCTAAAATATGATTCTAATCCAAGGTCCAACCCAAGAATATGATTCTAATCCAAGCCCTAACCCTAAAATATGATTCTAATCCAAGCCCTAACCCTAAAATATGATTCTAATCTGAGGTCTAACCCTAAAACATTATTCTAATCTGAGGTCTAACCCTAAAATATGATTCTAATCTGAGGTCTAACCCTAAAATATGATTCTAATCCGAGGTCTAACCCTAAAATATGATTCTAATCCGAGGTCTAACCCTAAAATATGATTCTAATCCGAGGTCTAACCCTAAAATATGATTCTAATCCAAGCCCTATCCCTAAAATATGATTCTAATCCAGGCATAACCCTAAATATGATTCTAATAAAAGGTTCAACCCAAGAATATGATTCTAATCCAATCCCTAACCCTAAATATGATTCTAATCCAAGCCCTATCCCTAAAATATGATTCCAATCCAAGCCCTATCCCTAAAATATGATTCCAATCCAAAATCTAACCCTAAAATATGATTCTAATCCAAGGCCTAACCCTAAAATATGATTTTAATCCGAGGTCTAACCCTAAAATATAATTCTAATACAAGGTCTAACCTTAAAGTATGATTGTAATCCAAGCCCTAACCCTAAAATATGATTTTAATACAAGGTCTAACCCTAAAATATTATTCTAATCCAAAATCTAACCCTAAAATATGATTATAATCCAAGGCCTAACCCTAAAATATGATTTTAATCCGAGGTCTAACCCTAAAATATAATTCTAATACAAGGTCTAACCTTAAAGTATGATTGTAATCCAAGCCCTAACCCTAAAATATGATTTTAATACAAGGCCTAACCCTAAAATATGATTCTAATCCAAAATCTAACTCTAAAATATGATTCTAATCAAAGGTCTAACTCTAAAATATTCTAATCTAAAGTCTAACCGTAAAATAGATCCTTAAAGAAACGAGGACCAGCCAAAATGTCCTCACTTTACAAAAAAAATAGTCCTCACTCTGATGGTTAAAAACGATATCGGTTCTCACAAATTATAATACACACACACACACACTCACACGCACGCACGCACGCACACACACACGCACACGCACACACACACACACACACACACACACACACACACACACGTGCGTCAGACAAATACATGGGCTGCAGGTTCAACCGTACTCATAGGCTGAACATGGCTGCTGCTCGGACCCGGTAGGCTGCGACACCATAGCAACTCCCCCTGACCCCTCCTCCCTCCTCCCTCCGCCGTCGCAGCATCACCCCTCACACCGCACACTCATATTTGGTCCTCCGGAAATATCCACAGCTCGGGTAAGCCAGTCGCTTTGCAGCGGAAGCTATGGGTGGAGTAGACTTTCAAAAAAAAAAAATACAGTTTTTAAATGTATAGGACCGCACGCGCAGACCTACTCTACACCTGCTCTCGGCGCGTGCTTCGGACGAATCGTAAATACGCCGGGAAAGTTTGAGCGAAAGCTACCGGGTCACGCTCTCCGCGTCTCGAACCCTCGACTCTAAAATGGCTGGCTGTCGGTCCGAGAAGGCTGCGGAGCCAGCACGGGACCGTGTGACCGCTGCTCGTACGTGTCGGTGTAGTCACGTCTAACGACGCGTCCTCGTCCGAGCCGTGTCCCAGGTCCGAGTGTTGTCATCGCGCACGGTCTCGCGCCGTGATAATGACGGTAACAATAGTCACAATGTAACGATGAAATTGGCGTTTCGAACCCCGGACTGTGCGTAATGGCGTCCTCCACGGACAGCGTCGCTCGATTCATTGTCCGGCAGCTGTCAGCGCAGAGAGTCGGGTTCGAGCAAGACGGCGTTTGAGATCCCACGATCCGGTTCGGGAGCGGAGGGGTTTTTTTTTTTCTCGCGCGGATGGTAAAACGTGAAGGAGGAGAATCCCTTCCCGGAGTCGAGCCCGCCGCTGTGCTGGGGGTGCGCTCGTTGTGGGAATGACTGGCGACTCCGGTCGACCCGGTAAGCAGTTCGGTTGAGCTACACAACAGTTCGCATGCTTCCTGGTTCGTGAGCGCGACCGACGCCGTTAGCAGGACGCGGTCTGCAGATATGTGGGTCACGGGTTGCTCGCTCGTTCCGGACGGGGACGGGGCGAACGGGGAACTAATGACACGATGGCCGTAACGATGATAGGCCCCTTGCAGCAAACGTGACCGATGACCTGACCCCAATAATCAAACGTTGCATGGCTTTTCTGCAGCCGGCCACCCTTTTTCATCTGAATCTGAATCCCCCCATAGCATCACTGTGAATTCTACTTTGTGCAGTGTGCGTTGTGCAACTTATTTGTATATTTCCCCCCTCCCCAAATCTGTTTTATTATTTTATCGCAAATGTGATATTTCCATGTATTTCCTTCCTTTACAGGAATATAAATAGAAATGACCCAAAATGGATTCTCAGCTGGCCACGGTCCTGTCCAAGGGCAGCTTGGGTGATGAAATTTGCAGCCGACCTTTGGAAGAATCGGGGCCAACACCGGAAGTGGTTGTGGACCTAAAGGGGAAGGCTTCACCCGGTGCTGCGCCAGGTAGCCCCCAGTCGTGCCCTCTTAACGCTGTGACCTCTGGGGAAGATGTTCCCTCGGTCAATGGAAAGCCTCAAGAGGTGGGTGGGACTTGCAGGCCAGCCAATCAGGAAACACGTGAGACCGGGGGACTTAAACAACCAATTACAGTTAAGACTGGAGTGCCTGTTTTGCGGAACCAACCAATCAGAATCAAAATTGTTGTTCCTCAACGGTGCAAAAGGCCAATCCTAAACTCCACCATCAGCCTGACCAAAGACCTGCCTCACTCTCCGTTGAAAAGACGTTTGGTGGTCTCACCAGGGGTCCTTACAGCAGACCTCATCACTGAAAAAAATACTGACGACATCCCCAAAGCCCCAAATTCACTGAAAAATGAAGTTCTAGGTGGAAAGACTGAAGACCTCGCACCGGTGTCGTCCCACAGAGAGGGGGACGAGGGGAAGAAGGAGAAACAACATGCGGGGGGGGATGTGAAAGATGACCAGGATGACAGTGCTAATATTAACCACACCGTTGTTCCTGAAACGCCTCTCGTCTCCGCCAGTGATGCCGCTCAGGTACAAAGCCAACAAGGGATGAAAGAGGAAACAACAGAGGCAGGATGGGAAAATGAGCTTCCTCTCAATTTGAACGCGCATAGCAAGGAGGAGGTGGGAGGAGCAGCAACGGCGGAGCAGACAGAGCCGTTGGACCTGAGTTTGCCCAAGAAAAGTGATGATAAAGAGAGGAGGTATGGCCACTTTCCGGATGACCCCGGTTTTGAGGGCTCCCTGATTATGGAGGTGGATGAGTTTGAGGGGGACGGGGATCGGGACGTAGTAGAGGAGGACGACGGCTACGTTGAGGACGGGGACTCTATGTGCCACACGGGCGGCGCGGACACATTCGGTGGCTCTCTCCTGTCTCCCTCGTTCTTCTCTACCTCCGTCTTTACCTCCCTTTCTTCGATAGACTGTGACGGCGACGACCTTCTCCTCATAGACGACCAGGGAATTCCTTATACCCTTAGTCCAGATGGCCACAAAGTGCCCCAGATAGATGCTTCCGAACCTGGTGACCCCGTTCCAGGTCAGCCAGCGGTTCATCCCGACTTGACGGAGGGAGAGAGAAAAGGGTCGGCACGACAACATGCATTAGCAGGGTCCAATCTTAGCCAAAGTTTAAACAGGGCACCGCACATGCTCAGTGCAC
>JAJHIY020001912.1:87500-122298 GCA_022114975.2 Lampris megalopsis | reverse complement strand
CACGACACGACGATGTTACCCACGCTGGCCCTTTCTGGGTAAGACTGCCCACCCCTGGTCTAGGTGGCGCTGCCTTGTCCTCCTCTTTGGGTTGTTGAGGGAGTTGTTGGAGGGCATCCATTTCAGGGCTACAGTCCCGGTTTAAATGGTTCTGGTAGTGTGCTTTCCACCTCTCTTTGATTGACTCGTTGTCTGTTAGCACTGTGTTCCCATCTTTGAAGCAAGGGGGGGGGTTAGACGGTGTTGGCTGGGACCGTATATTGTTTTAGTAGCATCGAAGAAGCCTCTGGAGTCTGCAAGGTGTTAGATCTCAAGGGCTTTCCACCGCTGGTTCTTCAATTCCCTTACCCAGCTTTGGACGGCTGACTTTGCTCTTGCATGGGCAGCTGGTTTATTTTGGCAGTTGATATCATTCTGCCAGATGGTAAAGGCTCGCCTCTTGATGTTGATTAACCATTGGATTTCCAGGTCTTTCACATCAAACGAAGCTTGATGGTTCATCTTATTTCCAAGAGGGGTTTAACAGGTGCCAGTGATTGCAGTCTTGAGTATAACCTGGTGGGAGGACGCCTGTGTATGGCAGCTTTTTTCGTGGAAAAGCTGATGCACCTGCAGCCACCACACAGTCCTTGGCAGGGGGTGGCCAGAGTCTAATGCCATGGACAACCAAGATGATTAGGGACCACCCTTGGTTGCAGCCTTCATCCACCTTCACTGGCACTCTGACCTGAAGACATCTGCCGCCAGTTCCGCCATTGAGGTCTTTGTTGGATTGTGTTTCATCTGGAACCTCCCCCTTGACCTATCCGCCTTGGGTGACCCTACCAGGAGCCAAGCTCCAGACGCCATAGCTCTTGGGATCATTAGTACATGCAAGCTTCTCCACCACGGCAAGGTGGAGATCCAGAAGACACACGCACACACACAGTCTTACTACTGTAGTTGTGAGCTGTCAGCACTGTAAAGCATTAATATGGGCTAAGAGAAGGAGGGATGGATGGGTAACCAATACACGAGTTGCTGCCATTGTTCCTGGAGAGGCGGTTTCTCCTCTCTGTTCAGCTTAACTGAGACATCAAACGGAAAGAAAGCGAGCGGCCTGGACAGCCATCACAGATGACGGGTGGTGAAAAAAAAAATCACAGGAAGACAACTGAAGAAATAGACAGAGATGTTGAGAAAAGGGGTCCCCGCTGCAACACAAACACAGAAGCTATCTTTCTCTTTATATCTCCCGTTCTCTTTATCTCAGTCTCATTTTCTTTCCTTCTCTTGTGCTGCCTATTATTAAAGAGCCAGGCGATGTCAGGCAAATTCCTTCAGTGTCGACATCAAACACTCAGTACATTTCCCAAATCTCAAATAACGTTTCTCTCATTGCAAACATATTTTAGCGCCATAAACTCAAGTCCACATCTGTATGACTCAGCGAGTGGACGGCGGCCGTGAGACGTGATTCAGCAGGGGTGCTTTTAATATGCACGCTGTCATCACAAATGACATGCAGAACAGCCAGCATTTTGGAAATAAAGGTCTGTTTGTTGGTTTTCTTCTTTCCAAAGACAAAACCCCCTCAAGAGTGCCGGTCTCCCAACCACAGAGCACACTGTCCCAAAAGTGAACTGCACAGATATGGAGCGGCTCATGTCTTAGGGATACAACCCTGTTTGTGCCATTTTAGAAGAAAGAGAGGGAGAGACAGACAGAGAGTAGTTTGTATGGTCTTTGTGTGTCCATGTTGAGGCTTGTAGGGATGCAGATAGTGTTGAAGCTGGGCCTGTTTATTTGTGTGCACACAATGGACAGTTGCGTCGTGTGTGTCTGCGCACGTGTATATGTGTAGCAGGAGTAAAAAGTACCTGCGTGTCAATACGTCGAAGTTCGTCAAAATATGATGTTGTTGTTCCCAAGGGAGTAATGTTCTAATGGTCTTTAATTATAGGAACGCTTTAAAGGTTTTCATTTACCCTCTTATGGTGTTAGTTGGCACTGGCTGTAACCACTGTAAACGTCACTCTTGGCCCTTTTGTCGCCACTGGTGACAAGACTGGTGGGTAGAATCTTTGCCCCGTCCCTTTTGATGAATCCACATATTATAAAGCATAGGGGCATCCGGGTAGCGTGGCGGTCTATTCTGTTGCCTACCAACACAGGGATCCCCGGTTCGAATCCCCGTGTTGCCTCCGGCTTGGTTGGGCGTCTTTACAGACACAATTGGCCGTGTCTGTGGGTGGGAAGCCAGATGTGGGTATGTTTCCTGGTCGCTGCACTAGCGCCTCCTCTGGTCAGTTGGGGCAGCTGTTGGGGGGGGCAGAGACTGGGGGGAATAGCGTGATCCTCCCACGTGCTACGTCCCCCTGGTGAAACTCCTCTCTGTCAGGTGAAAAGAAGCGGCTGGTGACTCCACATGTATGGGAGGAGGCATGTGGTAGTCTGCAGCCCTCCCTGGGTCAGCAGAGGGGGTGGAGCAGAGACCGGGACGGCTCGGAAGAGTGGGGTAATTGGCCGGATACAGCTGGGGGAGAAAAAGGGGGGCAATGTTACAAACCACTTGAAAATATGGTCCCGACGTGCTGTGTTTTCTGAATGTGTGCGCAGTATTTGTGAAGAAGTGTAGTTGTCGTGAGTGCCTACTGTAATTGTTTTATCCAGATAAATGAAGGGCGCTCTGCAGATGTGCCAGCTGGCTTCCACTGGCTCGCTAGATAACTGCCGCGCTAGCATTGTGTAGCTAGCGGCTAATGCTAGTGTTAAATAAAATCTGCTTTACCTGAACAGGGGTGGAGCAAGACATTAACAACACAGAGTGTCCTTTTTGTCACCAGGTATGTCGAGGTGTTTTCTGTGCAGATGTATTCGCTGCATTTACAGTTCATGTTCGATGCTACTAAAGATGGTTCTGGTGACCAGTATCCTAGTCACATGGGACTGTCATACCAAGGAATGTATTGTTCATTTGAAAAAGCTATATGATCACTCTGTATTGCCCTTGTCTCGCGAGCGGTGACGAGAGTGGGGCTGGAGCAAGACATTAACACAACACTGTGTCAACGGATCTTTCTTTTCATCGCCAGACGCACTAAAAACACGTGCATGGACCCACACAGCCTGACCAGTCACTTGCTGCTGCACAACACCAAAGACGAGGGGCCACACATGCATATTCATCAGTGTCTCTATGGCTGTGTGTGCAACTCTGCGTGCATATGGGTGTGCACGAGAACATGGCCGTGTGCGTGTCTGCTGGTGTGTGTGTCTGCTGGTGTGTGTGTCTGCTGGTGTGTGTGTCTGCTGGTGTGTGTGTCTGCTTGTGTGTGTGTCCGCAAGAATAAGCACGTGAACGTGTGCTTGTATTACTGTGAACGTCCACGGATTTGACAGCATGTGTTCATTTGGCATGTATGTGTGTGTGTGTGTGTGTGTGTGTGTGTGTGTGTGTGAGTGTGTTGGGTGAGGGGTGTGAGGAATGAGAAGCGGAGCTGGGATGCTAAGCATGGGGAGGCACCTGGCACAGAAACTTAAGTGCTTCCACCGAGTCTCATCAACATAAGATGCGGGGCAATCACACATATGACGAGACCAGGAAGAGGAAGTCAGAGGGAGGGGTGGCCAGCAGAGAGGACAGGTGTGTGAGACAGAAACGGGGGGGGGGGTGAAGGCGAGACTGTTTCTATACACAGCAGTATGATGTGAACTATCTTGATTTTTTTTGGGTGGGGGTTTCCACGTTTTATCCCCAATTGTACTTGGCCAATCACCCCACTCTTCCGAGCCGTCCCGGTCTCTGCTCCACCCCCTCTGCTGATCCAGGAGGGCTGCAGACTACCACATGCCTCCTCCCATACATGTGGCGTCACCAGCCGCTTCTTTTCACCTGACAGAGAGGAGTTTCACCTGGGGGACGTAGTGCATGGGAGGTCACGCTATTCCCCCCAGTTCCCTCTCCCCCCTGAACAGGTGCCCTCACCAACCAGAGGAGGCGCTAGTGCAGCGATCAGAACACGTATCCACATCTGGCTTCCCACCCACAGACACGGCCAACTGTGTCTGTAGGGACGCCCGAGCAAGCCGGAGGTAACACGGGGATTCAAACCAGCGATCCCTGTGTTGGTAGGCAACGAAACACACCGCCATGGCTGGTGACTCCAGTCTGCAGCCCTCCTCAGATCAGCAGAGGGGCAGGAGCAGCGACCAGGATGGCTCGGAAGAGTGGGGTAATTGGCCGGGTACAGTTGGGGTGAAAAGTGGGGGGGGGGGTCCAAAATCAAAAATAAATAAATAAAAGGAAAACTTTGTGAAGATGAGATGTGGGAGGTTTTCAGCCCCCATTAGAGCAGTGTGTTGATCAGCGGGCCCTCGGCCTCTGCTCCGATGTCTCCATGCCCGAACTCACCCGCCAAGGAGGCGCTGATACCCAATACACTTCCACGCCGACGCAAACAAAACAGCCGCACGGACGCCGCGCCATCTGTTCAGAGGGCCTAACCTTCACTTCCTGCTGCGACTCGTCTCCACAATCTGGGTTGTGACTGCAGAAAGTAACTGCTCTCTCTTTTGCCCTCCTCCCCATCTACCTCCACGCCAAAGAATGGTTATCATCATCATCATCATCAGCCAAGAGCGCTGAAATCACAGACCTGACAGGCGATCTCCCCCCCCCCTCTCTCTCTCTCTCCCCTCTCTCTCTCTCTCTCTCTCTCTCTCCCCTCTCTCTCTCTCTCTCTCTCTCTCTCTCTCTCCTCTCTCTCTCTCTCCCCTCTCTCTCTCTCTCCCCTCTCTCTCTCTCTCTCTCTCTCTCTCTCCTCTCTTTCTCTCTCCTCTCTTCTCTCCTCTCTCTCCCCTCTCTCGCTCTCTTCTCTCTCTCTCCCCTCTCTCTCTCTCCTCTCCTCTCTCTCCCCTCTCTCTCTCTCTCCCCTCTCTCGCTCTCTTCTCTCTCTCTCTCTCCCCTCTCTCTCTTCTCTCTCTCTCTCTCTCCCCTCTCTCTCTCTCTCCCCTCTCTCTCTCTCTCCCCTCTCTCTCTCTCTCTCACACACACACACACACTCCACAGGCTTTTCTAGGGTATTCTCCCACACTTGCCTCAAACTTCCCTGCTGGGGTCCACATCATGAGACAGAAGGAGCAAAGATGGCTCCCAAACACACACAAGACCCCCCCCCAAACACACACAAGACCCCCCCAAACACACACAAGACCCCCAAACACACACAAGACCCCCCCAAACCAAACAGACCCCCTGAAAACACAAGGACATCACTACACCTGTAGCACTATGAATGTGCACTGTGGGCCGTGGCAGCATGGCTGCTAGCGGCTGGCTAACAGGGGCGTCATAAGAGGGGCGTCATGCCTAGCTCAGGGATGCAGCTAGTGGGACCGATGTTGGAGTGAACGTGTCCACAGGCAGGCTGAGGAGCTGTAAGCTTCCACTCCACAAGAGCTGCACAGGTGTGAGTGGGATTCATCCTGCCGTTCCTCAGCACACCCTAAATAAAGACTCCTCACTCATTCTGGCCTACCACCGAGCCGCACTGCTGAAAGGACGGACAGGATCACAGGGACTGCGACGCCGCTGACATCTCATCCCAAAGCCGAGGCCAGTTGTACCGTCAGCAAGAGGATCCTCCCTCCTGAGGGGCGGAGTTCACATCAAAATCAGAACGTCAAGATCGAGCTGATCAAACGGACACTTGTGCGGGGATGTGGGACACGTTAACAGACGCTAACGGGGGACCGTTTGGTCTCTGCGGTAGCTCTCCCTCTGCCAGCTTCCCCCTTTCTTTTTCCCAGCATTCCTTGTGCTTCTACATTCCATCTCATTTGGTGATTCATGTTGCCCTTCGACTGGCATCTCTGGGCTTTGATGTTCTCAGCAGATGTGGCCGGGCGCTGTGGTAACCTGCGTTAGAGGCCCGCCCATCTCCCTCTACATCCTCTGTCTGTTTCCATCTGTTTCTTTTGTGCTCGTCTATCCATCCTTCTCCCTCCCTGCCCACTAATGAGCCATGCAGCCGTGCCGAGGTTCTCCGTGTAGTCATGTAAGAGTCACATAGGGAGGCAGAGAGAGGGAGACAGACAGGCAGAGAGAGAGAAGGGGGGGGGTTCTCCCACCTCCTCCTTAATCAGACCCGTCTCCCTACCAAATACCACACGGCAATTAGACCTGACAGTACTCCGACTCCCACAATCCCACCAGGACTACATGTTCAAACACTCAAATAAACACATGGGGGAGGGGGGGAGGGTGCTGCAAGACACAGCTTCTGATCAACAACAGCAGAAGCGAAACCTGAGCTGATAAGAAAAACACACTGATACCAAAAGGAAGACAGAGAGAGAGAGAGAGAGAGAGAGGGAGAGAGAGAGGGAGGGAGGAACAGGCGTCTCGTGGTATTGCCCCCCGCCAGATGTTTTGCAGGAATGTGGTCGTGGCGTTTGTTGAGGAATCCACAGTGGCAATCGGTGGTCCCCAGGGGACGGCCCACGGAATTCTGAGATGATAACAAACCCGGGCGCGCTCAGTTGCATGACCAGGAAGCTAATTGGGATAATTACCTCGTTACGTCTGACAATAACATGTATCCTAATCTCAAGAGTCCAAATGACCAGGGTGGCAGGAATATAGGGAACCCCATACTGTGTGTGTGTGTGTGTGTGTTTAAATGGGTCCATACACTTACTGTGTATTTCCAGCATTTGGCTGAACGTGGTATCCAGGATGACACGCTGACTGATGTGGGAGTTGAACCTGTGTCGTGTCCTGGCTCGCTGTGTGGCCGTATTATAAACCAGTGGACGTGTGTGAATGAGGTGAGCTGAGTGGAGGGGAGGTGGTGTCAGCCACCTAAGTTCCTCTTCCTCTTCCTCGCTCTTGAAGAGGCCATTTCATCCACACACATCAGACAGCGGGGAGTGTGTGGAGCAAAGCGCCACCGTAATTCCCGATAAATCATTCCCTCACAGAGCCGCTCGCCATGTTCAAACGCAGCCGTGACCTTCAGCGCCGCCTCTCTCTACATCACATAGCCCGGGAAAATAAAGGCTTATTAGCTTAGAACATTGTTGATACGTCTGTTGGAAAGGCGATGCGCTAATGAGGCGTGGCACAACGCGGACGGCCGCCGACTTTCCTTTTGGAGATATTTCTCCCTGCCACAGGACCATCACACACCGCTAATGGCATCTCCTCCACAGCACGGCAAAGACAAGGGAACCCAAGGACAACGCTGTTTTTCCATATCACACACAACAGAGTCTGTCTGTCTGTCTGTCTGTCTGCCTGTCTGTCTGTCTGTCTGCCTGTCTGTCTGCCTGTCTGTGAGGCACAGTGATGCCGAGGGGGACGGATGGAGAAAATGACGATGGATACAGACAGACAGACAAGACAGAGACAGGCAGGCAGACAGACAAACAGACAGACACACAGACAGACAGGCAGGCAGGCAGGCAGGCAGGCAGACAAGACAGAGACAGGCAGGCAAACAGACAGACAGGCAGGCAGGCAGGCAGGCAGACAGACAGACAGACAGACAGACAAGACAGGCAGGCAGAGAGACAGACAGACAGAGAGACAGACATACATACATACACACACAGACACACACAGACACAGACACACTCTCACACACACACACACACACACACACAAACACACACACACACACATATAGACAGGCAGGCAGGCAGGCAGGCAGACAGAGAGATAGACAGACAGGCAGGCAGGCAGGCAGACAGACAGACAGAGACAGACAGACAGACAGACAGACAGACAGAGAGACAGACATACAGACACACAGACAGACAGGCATGCAGGCAGACAGACAGACAGGCATGCAGGCAGACAGACAGACAGGCATGCAGGCAGACAGACAGGCATGCAGGCAGACAGACAGACAGGCATGCAGGCAGACAGACAGACAGACATGCATGCAGGCAGACAGACAGACAGACAGACAGGCATGCAGGCAGACAGACAGACAGGCATGCAGGCAGACAGACAGACAGACAGACAGGCATGCAGGCAGACAGACAGACAGACATGCAGGCAGGCAGACAGACAGACAGACAGACATTCAGGCAGACAGACAGACAGGCATGCAGGCAGACAGACAGACAGACAGACAGGCATGCAGGCAGACAGACAGACAGGCATGCAGGCAGACAGACAGACAGACAGGCATGCAGGCAGACAGACAGACAGGCATGCAGGCAGACAGACAGACAGACATTCAGGCAGACAGACAGACAGGCATGCAGGCAGACAGACTCGCGAGCCAGGAGTAAATCCTGTGTGCCATGCTGGACGTACATGTTTTTAAGTCATCGTCTGAGCAGACAGAGCAGATAAAGCAGACACAGGCTGTCTCGTGCTGCATATGTAACATATTCCCACAGCTCTCCTGCAGCAGCCTTCATTCATGCCTTGCTTAAAGGCACTTCAGCATCCGGATTTGAACGGGGACACAAACCGACTTCAATCACCATGGCGACACTGAGCCAGGACGACTTTAACACAGCAGCATCTCAGCAGCATCCCAGTGCTGCATCACATCCAGCAGATGCTGTGACGAGGTGTGACATCATCACTTCTGCACCTCAACGTCTGAGTATGGAAGGTTTGAATGGTTTTTCATTTCTTATTTTGATATACTCTATTGATCCCTGTAGGGACATTACGCTCTGCATTTAACCCATCCTGGCTGTGTAGCTAGGAGCAGTGGGCAGCCACCGTGCAGCACCCGCGGACCACCTCCACTTGGTCTCGCCATGCCTTGCTCAGGGTCACAGACAGGAGTATTAACCCTAACATCCATGTCTTCTTGATGGTGGGGAAACTGGAGCACCCGGAGAAAACCCACCACAGACACAGGGAGAACATGCAAACTCCACACAGCGGACGACCTGAGATGACCCCCAAGGTTGGACAACCCTGGGGTTCGAACCCAGGACCTTCTTGCTGCGAGGCGACAGCGCTAACCACTGGGCCACTGTGCCATGATTCCCTTTCGCCAGGGGAGCAGAGTCATGTTTGAACCTCTTCAGACACACGGGGCTTCACAGAGCTGTATTGTGATGTGTGTTTTGTTGGGACTGCTGCAGCGTTGTTGTTGTTGTTTTATATGTTACTGCTGATCAGAGGCGATGCAGAAATGACCTGTCAAGTGCAACATCGATAACATCTTGATCGTTTAAACACTGCAACTGGCACTGACGTGCGTGGTTTTAACATGTGTTTGGGAGGCGCTGCTGCTTCCCAGTCCTGATGCACGGCGCTATGTGCAACATACACATGTCACGTGTGCTACACACCGCCGCCAGTAGTGATGGCACACGTGTTGTCGGGCTGATCCACACTTCAGCTCCCGTGTCAGAAAACGGGTAAAGGGAACATCATCATGAGAGACACCACCAGAGAAAAGTCGGAGGGAATTCTCGATGTCATGTCCGCTAGTCCCCGGCCTGCCGTCAATTATGCCATCATAACCAATGTCATAACCACCACGGCACTGGGAACACTGGCATGAAACCACACCGCAGCATCGGTTTCTCTTTTCCCTGCTATCTGCCTGTCTGCCTGCATGTCTGTCTGTTCACATGTCTTTCTGCCTGTCTGCGTGTCTGTCTGCCTACCTGTTACTCTGCGTGTCTGTGTGTCTGTCTGCATGTCTGCGTGTCTGTCTGCCTGCCTATTACTCTGCGTGTCTGTGTGTCTGTCTGTATGTCTGTGTGTCTGTCTGCGTGTCCGTCTGCCTGCATGTTAGTCTGCGTGTCTGTCTGTTTGCATGTCTGCATGCCTGTTAGTCTGCGTGTCTGTTTGCATGTCTGCGTGTCTGTCTGCCTGCATGTTAGTCTGCGTGTCTGTCTGCCTGCATGTTAGTCTGCGTGTCTGTCTGCCTGCATGTTAGTCTACGTGTCTGTCTGCGTGTCTGCCTGCCTGTTAGTCTGCGTGTCTGCCTGCCTGTCTGCATGCCTGCCTGTCTGTCTGCCTGTCTGCCTGCCTGCCTGCCTGCCTGCCTGCCTGCCTGTCTGTCTGCCTGCCTGCCTGTCTGTCTGCCTGCCTGTCTGTCTGCTGCTATTTTCCACATGTTATATCTTGAAGCCCGGGAAACACAAACACGAGCTGGCACTCCAAAGAGGCAGGAGAAGCTTAAGGTCAAATTCACTCATCGCTCAGGAGACAGACAAACACACACACACACACACACACACCTCTAAACAAACGCCCATGATACACACACAACATGAGCAGAGACAATCATGCTAACACACAAGTGTGCACACCTGCATGTACATAAACAACCACAGGCCCGCACACACACACACATACCCATATGTAAACATTGCACATGGTTACACGTACATACACACACACACACACACACACACACACACACACACACACACACACACACACACACACACACACACACACACACACACACACATCATCAAAAAAGAGAAAAGGGAGACAAAAGATGTCAGGGAGAAGCGTGTGTGTGTGTGTGTGTGTGTGTGTGTGTGTGTGTGTGTGTGTGTGTGTGTGTGTGTGTGTGTGTGTGTGTGTGTGTGAGGGGTAAGAGAGACAAGTGGAGCAGATAACTCATTTCCTCCACTGAGACGGTTAGCTGCCTCCTCCCTCAACAGGATGGCTAGCCAAGTGAGGAGCGAGTGTGTGTGTGTGTGTGTGTGTGTGTGTGTGTGTGTGTGTGTGTGTGTGTGTGTGTGTGTGTGTGTGTGTGTGTGTGGGTGTAACAGACTCTCTGGGGAAAGTGAGGTTGATGTGATATGTGAGGACAGTCCATGCACGTTTAAACAGGACACGTATGACATCGTTAACATGTTGAAGTGCTCCTGCAGGACTCACAAATAAACAACACACAAATAACCACATGAAGACAACAACAACACACAAATAACCACATGAAGACAACAACACACACAAATAACCACATGAAGACAACAACAACACACACAAATAACCACATGAAGACAACAACACACACACACAAATAACCACATGAAGACAACAACACACACACACAAATAACCACATGAAGACAACAACAACACACACAAATAACCACATAAAGACAACAACACACACAAATACCCACATGAAGACAACAACAACACACACAAATAACCACATGAAGACAACAACACACACAAATAACCACATGAAGACAACAACAACAACACACACAAATAACCACATGAAGACAACAACAACAACACACACAAATAACCACATGAAGACAACAGGGCAGATGGGTTTAAACAACACCAGCACAGGTTAAAGGGGTCACATGGTGTCTGACTGGCTGTGGCTTCCTGTTTGTGTGCGTGTGGCCATGTTGTTGTGATGATGTCACAGCATGATGTCATCTGCATATTATCTGATGCTGCGCTCTGTTGGTTGACTTGTCTGTCTGTCCTGGTCTGTCGTTTTCCTGTTGAACCAGTCTCCCTGTTCAAGCTGTTACTGCTCTGATGTGGAAGACTGTTTCTACTGTTTGTCAGGCTGGTTTCAGGCTGGTGTCAGCCTGCTGCCGGGCTGGTTTCAGGCTGGTGTCAGGCTGGTGTCAGCCTGCTGCCAGGCTGGTTTCAGGCTGGTGTCAGGCTGCTGCCAGGCTGGTTTCAGGCTGGTGTCAGGCTGCTGCCGGGCTGGTTTCAGGCTGGTGTCAGGCTGCTGCCAGGCTGGTTTCAGGCTGGTGTCAGGCTGGTGTCAGGCTGCTGCCGGGCTGGTTTCAGGCTGGTTTCAGGCTGGTGTCAGGCTGCTGCCAGGCTGGTTTCAGGCTGGTGTCAGGCTGCTGCCGGGCTGGTTTCAGGCTGGTGTCAGGCTGGTGTCAGGCAGGTTTCAGGCTGGTGTCAGGCTGCTGCCAGGCTGGTTTCAGGCAGGTTTCAGGCTGGTGTCAGGCTGGTGTCAGGCTGGTGTCAGGCAGGTTTCAGGCTGGTGTCAGGCTGCTGCCAGGCTGGTTTCAGGCAAGTTTCAGGCTGCTGCCAGGCTGCTGTCAGGCTGGTGTCAGGCTGGTGTCAGGCTGCTGCCAGGCTGGTTTCAGGCAGGTTTCAGGCTGGTGCCAGGCTGGTGTCAGGCAGGTTTCAGGCAGGTTTCAGGCTGGTGTCAGGCTGGTGTCAGGCAGGTTTCAGGCAGGTTTCAGGCTGGTGTCAGGCTGCTGCCAGGCTGGTTTCAGGCTGGTGTCAGGCTGCTGCCGGGCTGGTTTCAGGCTGGTTTCAGGCAGGTTTCAGGCTGGTGTCAGGCTGCTGCCAGGCTGGTTTCAGGCTGGTGTCAGGCTGCTGCCGGGCTGGTTTCAGGCTGGTGTCAGGCTGGTGTCAGGCTGCTGCCAGGCTGGTTTCAGGCTGGTGTCAGGCTGCTGCCGGGCTGGTTTCAGGCTGGTGTCAGGCTGGTGTCAAGCTGCTGCCAGGCTGGTTTCAGGCAGGTTTCAGGCTGGTGTCAGGCTGCTGCCAGGCAGGTTTCAGGCTGGTGTCAGGCTGCTGCCAGGCTGGTGTCAGGCTGCTGCCAGGCAGGTTTCAGGCTGGTTTCAGGCTGGTGTCAGGCTGGTGTCAAGCTGCTGCCGGGCTGGTTTCAGGCTGGTGTCAGGCTGGTGTCAAGCTGCTGCCAGGCAGGTTTCAGGCTGGTGTCAGGCTGCTGCCAGGCTGGTTTCAGGCAGGTTTCAGGCTGGTGTCAGGCTGCTGCCAGGCAGGTTTCAGGCTGGTGTCAGGCTGCTGCCAGGCTGGTTTCAGGCTGGTGTCAGGCAGGTTTCAGGCTGGTGTCAGGCTGGTTTCAGGCAGGTTTCAGGCTGGTGTCAGGCTGCTGCCAGGCTGGTGTCAGGCAGGTTTCAGGCTGGTGTCAAGCTGCTGCCAGGCTGGTGTCAGGCTGGTGTCAAGCTGCTGCCAGGCTGGTGTCAGGCTGGTGTCAGGCAGGTTTCAGGCTGGTGTCAAGCTGCTGCCAGGCTGGTGTCAGGCTGGTGTCAGGCTGGTGTCAGGCTGGTGTCAAGCTGCTGCCAGGCTGGTGTCAGGCTGGTGTCAGGCAGGTTTCAGGCTGGTGTCAAGCTGCTGCCAGGCTGGTGTCAGGCTGGTGTCAAGCTGCTGCCAGGCTGGTGTCAGGCTGGTGTCAGGCTGGTGTCAGGCTGGTGTCAAGCTGCTGCCAGGCTGGTGTCAGGCTGGTGTCAGGCTGGTTTCAGGCAGGTTTCAGGCTGGTGTTAGGCTGCTGCCAGGCTGGTGTCAGGCTGGTGTCAGGCTGGTTTCAGGCTGCTGCCAAATTGGTGTCAGGCTGGTGTCAGGCTGCTGTCAGGCTGGTTTCAAGCTGCTGCCAGGCTGCTGTCAGGCTGGTGTCAGGCTGCTGTCAGGCTGCTGTCAGGCTGGTTTCAGGCTGGTTTCAGGCTGGTGTCAGGCTGGTTTCAGGCTGGTTTCAGGCTGGTGTCAGGCTGGTTTCAGGCAGGTTTCAGGCTGGTGTCAGGCTGGTGTCAAGCTGCTGCCAGGCTGGTGTCAGGCTGCTGCCAGGCTGGTGTCAGGCTGCTGTCAGGCTGGTTTCAAGCTGCTGCCAGGCTGGTGTCAGGCTGCTGTCAGGCTGCTGTCAGGCTGGTGTCAGGCTGCTGCCAGGCTGCTGCCAGGCTGGTGTCAGGCTGGTGTCAAGCTGCTGCCAGGCTGGTTTCAGGCTGCTGCCAGGCTGGTGCCAGGCTGGTTTCAGGCTGGTGTCAGGCTGGTTTCAGGCAGGTTTCAGGCTGCTGTCAGGCTGGTGTCAGGCTGGTGTCTATCCAGTCACAGTTTTGTTCATGTCTGTCTGTCCACGTCTCTCTCTCTGCTCCCTGCTGTTGTCTCCACCTGTTTCTCTTGTTTTTATCTGTGCATCTACCCTCCATCTACTTCTCTGTCTAAACGTCTGTCTGTCTGTCCCTCCATCTTTCTGTCTCTGTGATGTATGGTCTCTTTCTGTCTGTCTTATTTCTGTCCGTCTGTTCCTCCATCTGTCTGTCTCTGTGACGTATGGTCTCTTTCTGTCTGACTTATTTCTGTCTGTCTGTCCCTCCATCTGTCTGTCTCTATTGATGTATTGTCTCTTTCTGTCTGTCTGTCTCTGTGACGTATGGTCTCTTTCTGTCTGTCTTATTTCTGTCTGTCTGTCCCTCCATCTGTCTGTCTCTGTGACGTATGGTCTCTTTCTGTCTGTCTTATTTCTGTCTGTCTGTTCCTGTGACGTATGGTCTCTTTCTGTCTGTCTTATTTCTGTCTGTCTCTGTGACGTATGGTCTCTTTCTGTCTGTCTTATTTCTGTCTGTCTGTCCCTCCATCTGTCTGTCTCTGTGATGTATGGTCTCTTTCTGTCTGTCTTATTTCTTCTGCTCAAACCAACATGACACAAACCAACAATGTATGACGAGCACACCAAATTCACAATCGTTTATCAGCGAAGACACACACACACACACACACACACACACACACACACACAAAGATGCACACACATGCAGTGTGCACACACACACACACACACACACACACACAAAGATGCAAACACATGCAGAGTGCGCACACACACACACACACACACACACACACACAAAGATGCAAACACATGCAGAGTGCACACACACACACACACACACACACACACACACACACACACACACACACACACACACACACACACACACACACAACATGTAGTTGCCTCAGCTGTACACACACACAGATCCATCAAAGTGTGCGGCACATCTCTGACTTGTTAAGGTGCCATTTGTCAGCTGCTGCTGGAGTGGCTGTGTGACTCCACCACTAATTGCCACTGGTGCTAAATTTAGTCCAGGAGATGTGGAGTCCTTTTGATCACAAGAGCTGAATCTTAAAAAAAAAAGAAAAAGAAGAAGAAGCAGAAGCAGAAATTGTACTCAGCCTCGCAGGCAAGTTTACCCGCCTCTCCTCCCCTTCTCCTCCGTTCTCCCCACTTTCTCCCCCATCTGCCTGTCGCTGGGGAATAGGTGAACTATTCCATATGTCAGCCTTGTCAATCAGCAGCAGAAATACGGGGAGTACTCTCTCTCTCTCTCTCTCTCTCTCTCTCTCTCTCGCCCCCCCTCCATCCAAAGAGTGTGGGTGCAGCAAGTGCTCCTCTCTCATAGAAGTCAGTGGCAGCGGGTTTTGTTTGTGTCCTCATCATCGCGGGCGGCTGTGGAATGTTAATCGAGGCGACCTCGGCCGGGACTTGTCATGGTGAAGTTAATCAGTCCTTGCAGATGAGCTGCTGGGTGCAGATGACGTGTCGGGGCGCTATGCACGGCGGAGGGTCGGCCCGTGTCAGGTCCGACTCAAACAGTCTGATGTTATCCTATACATTTCATTTTCCCCTCCTCTAAATCAAAACGTGTCTTGTGCTGATCTTGACACTGTCTTAAGCTACAAATCAAAGAGACAGACCAGATGAAGGGCGAGCGAGAGGAATTCTCTCACATCTCAGAGAGGTCTGCCTGAAGGAGAACATGAAACACATGCTCCTAGCCCAACAGCTCCTCTAGTGGGCGCTACCTCACAGTCACACCTGTGCTCTTCTGAGACACACCGTGACAACACACCCAGCGCCAGGCTGATGACGGCACGCCAGCCTGGCGCTGCTAGCAGCAGCTCCCCCGTTCGGTCGCCATCACCACAACTAAAAACCCCTTCCTCCTACAACGTCAGGGGATCCCGTGTTTGGTCTGAGATGGTCTGAGGTGGTCTTTTCCAGACCTGACATGACAAATCCACAGCAGCACTTCCAGCCTGGCACATCATTCCCTCCAGATTGTTCATGTGATTCAACTCAAATGAAAGATTTGGCTAAAAATGAAACTCATCCTGTCTGGATCCTGTCTGGACTTGTAGCAGCTTTTCACCTCAGCAGAGAGGAAACAACCCAAAACAAACAACTGCCAAACACCAACCAAAACGTGTCCGGAAGGTTCTTCATCCAACGCATATTATCTCGATATTGCCGCAGTCACCCACTCTTAACAACAATACTTTCAATAATAAAGTCTAATCTAGTCTAGTCTAGTCTAGTCTAGTTTAATCTATTGTATACTCGTCTAATCTAATCTAGTCTATTCTACTCTAATCCAATCTAGTTTAATCTAATCTAATTTAGTCAATTCTAGTCTAATCCAATCTATTCTAGTCTAGTCTATTCTAGTCTATTCTATTCTACTCTAATCCAATCTAGTTTAATCTAATCTAATTTAGTCAATTCTAGTCTAATCCAATCTATTCTAGTCTAGTCTATTCTATTCTACTCTAATCCAATCTAGTTTAATCTATTCTAGTCTAATCTAATCTAGTCGATTCTAGTCTAATCCAATCTAGTCTAGTCTAGTCTAGTCTACTCTAATCCAATCTAGTTTAATCTAATCTAGTCTATTTTAATCTATTCTATACTAGTCTAATCTAATCTAGTCTAGTCTACTCTAATCCAATCTAGTTTAATCTAATCTAATTTAGTAAATTCTAGTCTAATCCAATCTATTCTAGTCTAGTCTATTCTAGTCTATTCTATTCTACTCTAATCCAATCTAGTTTAATCTATTCTAGTCTAATCTAATCTATTCTAGTCTAGTCTATTCTACTCTAATCCAGTCTAGTTTAATCTATTCTAGTCTAATCTAATCTATTCTAGTCTAGTCTATTCTACTCTAATCCAATCTAGTTTAATCTATTCTAGTCTAATCTAATCTAGTCGATTCTAGTCTAGTCTAGTCTAGTCTAGTCTAGTCTAAGAGTGGCAAGTCAGTCAGGTGTTAGATTGAGATGTAGAAGAGAGAGGCGGCTCGTCCGCTAAAGGAGAACCGGGCCATCATTTACAAGCTGCAGCTATTTAAAGCCTCCGTCTGAAGTGCGGCTGACGGCGGGTCGCGTGTTAAGTGTATGTTGGGCGCTTGGCTTGGCTGTTTCCAGTAAATAAAGTCTCCCTGATCCCTTTAGGTGACATGAGGCCGTCCAGGAGGCTCTCATTCTAATGAAGACATTTTTCATAATCGGGCTTAATTAAGGCTGCTGTGGAGAGATTTACCTCCTTTGTGATAAACACCCATAAAGGGTACAAATCAACCTGAAAGCCTCATCTGAACAAGAGACAACGGCCACGGCGGGGTTTCAAACCAACAACCCGTTTGCTCCTGTTTGTTGTCAGGTTTCCGAGTGGAGGGAAGAGCTTCATATTCCAACTTCCAGCTTAACTGAAAACTGCAAAACAACACAAATTAGTCAAAACAACGGCTCCTGTCTGAACACACGAGGTTGTTATTTAGGACAAATTTAGAACGTCAAATTAATTTTCTGTGGACTTAAACAGATTTTCATTATAGCGGCCTTTCTCCGACGTGTCTGTCAGGTGAGAGAATTTATTACTCGCTCTTCCTTCAGGCTACAATGTGCCAACATCTTGTCTTTTTTCCATTTATGTTTATTTATACAAAGCGGCAGATGTTCAGGAACAAATGCGGCTTTTTAAAAGATATAAAGAACATGTTAAAAAAGAGGGAAACGCCGGCTTTAAAGCTGCCATTTTGTCAGAAGAGGAGTGTATGGCTGTCTATAAGAAAGACACCAGAGACACACTGCATGTCGCCCTGCCTGGTCTCGGTCTCCGATGGAGGTGAGCCATACACAGACATGCTGCCTGTCCAACCGTCAGCCTTGTTAGCGCCTGTCTCACCCAGCAGGACGAACGAGGGCCAAAACCACCAGATGTGAGGAGAGAGAGCCTTCAGCAATTCTGCCGCCTGTCTGTCAGTAAGCACCCAGCAACATGGACAACCACATCCTCACCGCTCAGAGAGACAGACAGACAGACAGAGACAGACAGATAGAGAGACAGGCAGAGACAGAGAAAGGACGACAGAGACACAGACAGACAGAAAGATAGGCAGAAAGAGAGAGAGTGACAGACAGAGACAGACAGGGAGAGAGAGACAGGCAGAAACAGAGAGAAACAGCGAGAGAGCGACAGAGAGACAGACAGACAGACAGAGAGAGAAACAGAGATAGAGAGACAGGCAGAGACAGACAAATATTCCTTGCTCCACACACTCCCCGCTGTCTGATGTGTGTGGATGAAATGGCCTCTTCAAGAGCGAGGAAGAGGAAGAGGAACTTAGGTGGCTGACACCACCTCCCCTCCACTCAGCTCACCTCATTCACACACGTCCACTGGTTTATAATACGGCCACACAGCGAGCCAGGACACGACACAGGTTCAACTCCCACATCAGTCAGCGTGTCATCCTGGATACCACGTTCAGCCAAATGCCTGAAATACACACTAAGTATATGGACCCATTTAAACACACACACACACACACACACACACACACACACACACACACACACACACACACACACACACACACACACACACACACACACACACACACACACACACACACACACATTCTTGTGCACACTAGTGTGTTTCAAACACTCATTCATAAGCAAGCCTGGAAAGGTTCTCATGTTCATCCTTGCAAATCCATGCACACACATACACACACACACACACACACACACACACACACACACACACACACACACACACACACACACACACACACACACACACACACACACACACACAAAGCCCCTGTAGACGGCAGTGACAACGTAGACGAGGATGGCAGTGACTCATGACGGCATGAGGAAGGAGAGCCAACGAGCTATGAAACAAATCCAGCAGCTCTCAGAAACACACACAAACATGTGTGTGATTATCCTCCGAACACACAACTCACATGTCTCACTGCTCCTGAGAGAGGACGGCAAGAGTAAACACACTCACAGAGAGGTAACACAACCAACATCCTGCAGGATGGAGTCTGCCTGCCACATAGTAGAAACCAGATGTAACCAGCTCCACTTCCATGACACCAGTCCACATAGTCTCACATGACACCCCACCTGGGTCCAGCATGTAGTCTACAGCCTTACCTCCCCAACCAGTCCACATAGTCTCACATGACACCCCACCTGGGTTCAGCATGTAGTCTACAGCCTTACCTCCCCAACCAGTCCACATAGTCTCACATGACACCCCACCTGGGTTCAGCATGTAGTCTACAGCTTTACCTCCCCAACCAGTCCACATAGTCTCACATGACACCCCACCTGGGTCCAGCATGTAGTCTACAGCCTTACCTCCCCAACCAGTCCACATAGTCTCACATGACACCCCACCTGGGTTCAGCATGTAGTCTACAGTTTTACCTCCCCAACCAGTCCACATAGTCTCACATGACACCCCACCTGGGTCCAGCATGTAGTCTACAGCTTTACCTCCCCAACCAGTCCACATAGTCTCACATGACACCCCACCTGGGTCCAGCATGTAGTCTACAGCTTTACCTCCCCAACCAGTCCACATAGTCTCACATGACCAAAGCCAAACGTGAGAAGTCCAAAAGTGGGTTGATGAAATGAGTTTGGAGTTTTTATTTTTATCTTCTTCTTAAATCTACGAGCTGTCAGTTTGAATCAGCTCAGATCCAGACAAGCAACACTCAGGGAGAGCTGAGCGCTAACACGTTAGCCTCTCTCTCTCTCTCTGTCTCTGTGTGTGTGTGTGTGTGTGTGTGTGTGTGTGTGTGTGTGTGTGTGTGTGTGTGTGCGTGTGTCTCTCTCTCTCTCTCGGCATGACAGAACCACCGCTAGCCATGGTGTGAGTGGCTGCAGGCAGACAGGACACTGCAGACAATACATCACCTACACATGGATACGGGGCCTGAAACAGGTCCTCTTTTTGGTAGTGTGTGTACAGCCCCCCCCCCCCCCCAGCCTCACCCACCGTAACATACCTCCACCAGACAGAACAAATTACACAGCAGCGACCCCCGAACACGCCGGCTCGCGTTACGCGTGGGGCAGCACACGGCGCCTGCCTGCTAGCGCGGCGGGCCTGGTGCTGGTGCTGGTGCTGGTGCTGGTGCGGTGAGAGACGGATAGCGGGGGAAGCTAGCTGCTGATTGCTCATTTGGCCTTATTTGTTTTTCATCTGCCCGTCGTACTTTATCATGCCATCTCCGGCCAGTCTTCCCACCGCCTCCATTTCTCCTCCATAATCACAGCGATTCATCTGCGCCCCCCTGATGGATGGGCGGGCACCTCCATCTCCCTCCCCAAGAAGAAGGAGCCTCTCAGCAGACGCGTGTGCTCGTACAAGAGCTTCAGACTGCTTGAGTCCCAACAGGAACAGGGAAGTGACAGTCAGGCGAGTGAGATGTGTAGTTATTGACGTGTTTTTGCCGCTTCAGTCGGGTACTGAGACGCGTCCCGGCAGGAAAACAGGTCGGCCTCTGGGAGATAAATACACAGTTTAATAAGCTAAATTAAACAGGACTTTGTGAATTTATGAATGTTTATTTCTGAACTTGTAAATAGCCAATAACAAAGCAGGCACATTTCAAAGCGGTGCTGTGGTCGGTTTTGAAGTAAACGTGGAGTCAGTTTAGTTTCAATTAATTACTTTCCACCCAATTACTCTGATACACTAACGGTGTTCTGCCACTTCAGCTGTTTGATGAGCTGATGAAGTTAAAAATACATCTCTCTTCGCTCCATAACACCTTTCTTCCAGTCTCAGGCGGAAGCCGAGCCTGTACGGCAGGTTGTTCCTGCCGGCGGTGAAGCAAGGTTCATCACGCCACGTCGAGTCAAGTCCAGCTTCACTTATGCAGCGCCGCTCAGACACAGGGCAGCACAGCCGCTTCAGCTGAAGTCACAACACAACCGCAACACAGACACACAAGTGCTCAACGGGTGCACTTACACAAGAATCGGAGTAGAATATTGGTGCTGATCCAAGAAATGAACCTTGGGGTACCCCACACATTATACCCACTTGGTCCGAGGCAAAGTCTCCAATGGACACAAAGAACTGCCTGTCCTGTAGGTAGGTTCTAAACCAGTTCAGAACCGGGTCATATAGGCTGACCCATTTTCTAATCTCTCTAGTAAAACATCATGGTCGACAGTGTGAAAGGCCACTGAGATGCAGGAGCACAAGAACACACAACTCATTAGAATCTGTGTTCATATGCAGATCGTTCACAACTCTGATAAGTGCTGTTTCTTTCCCCCCCTTTTTACTCCCCAGTTGAACCCGGCCAATCACCCCACTCTTCTGAGCTGTCCCGCTCGCTGCTCCGCCCCCTCTGCTGATCCAGGAGGGCTGCAGACTACCACATGTCTCCTCCCACACATGTGGAGTCACCAGCCACTTCTTTTCACCAGGGGGGCGTAGGGCGTGGAAGGATCACGCTATTCCCCCTAGTTCCCCCGAACAGGTACCCCGACCAACCGACCACAGGAGGTGCTAGTGCAGCGACCAGGAGACATACCCACATCTGTCAAATGCCTTTTCTTTGTGCAGGCTAATCAATGCTGCTGGCAACTTGTTTCTATGTATGCTATATGTAATGTGTGGCGTATTGTCAGTATTGTCACGCGTTTGCCTCCCCATAACAAGGCCAGTCTGGTATGTTGTCAGGCAATAAGCAAGAAAATTGGCATAACAGTACATAAAGTTGCTAAAAGCTTAAAATCCTCTGCAAAAGTGACCGGCTAGCCTAGCCAGCAGGATAAAAATAAGCCTAGTTGAGCTGGCAGCAGTGGAGGTGGTCCATGACAAGCGACAAATACCTGACTGATAAAGAACCAATTGAAAGCAACATGTGCTTAACTTGACAGAATAGGAGATGTGGAAGGAGAGAGAAAGAGAGAGAGAGAGAGAAAGAGAGAGAGAAAGAGAGAGAGAGAGAGAGAGAGAGAGAGAGAGAGAGAGCTCCTAACAGACTCCATCCATTTGTTTAGTACTGTGTTTGTGTGGGACTGTATTTGCACCTGCAGAGGGGAGGCTCAAATGAAACTGAGATAAAAAGCAGAATGTAAATATAGTAAACACATCTTTCAATAAGTAACGTCTGCAAAGTGAAGCCAGTGTTTGCAGAATAACCCCTGAAAAAAGCATTTATTTGACGTTGTGATATTACACTCCTCTCGGTCCACCATGACAGAAACTCCTTCACGAGCTGACAAGCTCATTTAATTACATATCATTACACACTGGCTCTTATTCTGATAGCTACAAGTAATTTCCACACGTACTGGGCACAAGTTCATCAACAGCTCCCCCTCAGAGGAATCACTCTACTGCAATGTACTGTAATATAATATACTGCACTCTAATGTAATGTACTGTAATACAATATACTGCACTTTACTGTAATGTAGTGTAATGTGATGTAACATACTGCACTCTACTGTAATGTACTGTAATATAAAATACTGTAATGTACTGTAATATAATATACTGCACTCCACTGTAATGTAGTGTAATATAATATACTGCACTCTGCTGTAATGTACTGTAATATAATATACTGCACTCTACTGTAATGTACTGTAATATAATATACTGCACTCTACTGCAATGTACTGTAATATAATATACTGCACTTTACTGTAATGTGCTGTAATATAATATACTGCACTCTACTGCAATGTACTGTAATATAATATACTGCACTTTACTGTAATGTGCTGTAATATAATATACTGCACTCTACTGCAATGTACTGTAATATAATATACTGCACTCTACTGTAATATAGTGTAATGTGATGTAACATACTGCACTCTACTGTAATATAATATACTGCACTCTACTGTAATGTAGTGTAATGTGATGTAACATACTGCACTCTACTGTAATATAATATACTGCACTCTACTGTAATGTAGTGTAATGTGATGTAACATACTGCACTCTACTGTAATATAATATACTGCACTCTACTGTAATGTAGTGTAATGTGATGTAACATATTGCACTCTACTGTAATATAATATACTGCACTCTACTGTAATATAACATACTGCACTCTACTGTAATATAATATACTGCACTCTACTGTAATGTAGTGTAATGTGATGTAACATATTGCACTCTACTGTAATATAATATACTGCACTCTACTGTAATGTAGTGTAATGTGATGTAACATACTGCACTCTACTGCAATGTAGTGTAATGTGATGTAACATACTGCACTCTACTGTAATGTAGTGTAATGTGATGTAACATACTGCACTCTACTGCAATGTAGTGTAATGTGATGTAACATACTGCACTCTACTGTAATGTAGTGTAATGTGATGTAACATACTGCACTCTACTGCAATGTAGTGTAATGTGATGTAACATACTGCACTCTACTGTAATATAATATACTGCACTCTACTGTAATGTAGTGTAATGTGATGTAACATACTGCACTCTACTGTAATATAACATACTGCACTCTACTGTAATATAACATACTGCACTCTACTGCAATGTAGTGTAATGTGATGTAACATACTGCACTCCACTGTAATATAACATACTGCACTCTACTGCAATGTAGTGTAATGTGATGTAACATACTGCACTCTACTGTAATATAATATACTGCACTCTACTGCAATGTAGTGTAATGTGATGTAACATACTGCACTCTACTGTAATATAACATACTGCACTCTACTGCAATGTAGTGTAATGTGATGTAACATACTGCACTCTACTGTAATGTAGTGTAATGTGATGTAACATACTGCACTCTACTGTAATATAATATACTGCACTCTACTGTAATGTAGTGTAATGTGATGTAACATATTGCACTCTACTGTAATATAATATACTGCACTCTACTGCAATGTAGTGTAATGTGATGTAACATACTGCACTCTACTGTAATGTAGTGTAATGTGATGTAACATACTGCACTCTACTGCAATGTAGTGTAATGTGATGTAACATACTGCACTCTACTGTAATGTAGTGTAATGTGATGTAACATACTGCACTCTACTGTAATATAATATACTGCACTCTACTGTAATATAATATACTGCACTCTACTGTAATATAACATACTGCACTCTACTGTAATATAACATACTGCACTCTACTGTAATATAATATACTGCACTCTACTGTAATGTAGTGTAATGTGATGTAACATACTGCACTCTACTGTAATATAACATACTGCACTCTACTGTAATATAATATACTGCACTCTACTGCAATGTAGTGTAATGTGATGTAACATACTGCACTCTACTGTAATATAACATACTGCACTCTACTGCAATGTAGTGTAATGTGATGTAACATACTGCACTCTACTGTAATGTAGTGTAATGTGATGTAACATACTGCACTCTACTGTAATATAATATACTGCACTCTACTGTAATGTAGTGTAATGTGATGTAACATATTGCACTCTACTGTAATATAATATACTGCACTCTACTGCAATGTAGTGTAATGTGATGTAACATACTGCACTCTACTGTAATGTAGTGTAATGTGATGTAACATACTGCACTCTACTGCAATGTAGTGTAATGTGATGTAACATACTGCACTCTACTGTAATGTAGTGTAATGTGATGTAACATACTGCACTCTACTGTAATATAATATACTGCACTCTACTGTAATATAATATACTGCACTCTACTGTAATATAACATACTGCACTCTACTGTAATATAACATACTGCACTCTACTGTAATATAATATACTGCACTCTACTGTAATGTAGTGTAATGTGATGTAACATACTGCACTCTACTGTAATATAATATACTGCACTCTACTGTAATGTAGTGTAATGTGATGTAACATACTGCACTCTACTGTAATATAACATACTGCACTCTACTGTAATATAATATACTGCACTCTACTGCAATGTAGTGTAATGTGATGTAACATACTGCACTCCACTGTAATATAACATACTGCACTCTACTGCAATGTAGTGTAATGTGATGTAACATACTGCACTCTACTGTAATATAATATACTGCACTCTACTGCAATGTAGTGTAATGTGATGTAACATACTGCACTCTACTGTAATATAACATACTGCACTCTACTGCAATGTAGTGTAATGTGATGTAACATACTGCACTCTACTGTAATGTAGTGTAATGTGATGTAACATACTGCACTCTACTGTAATATAATATACTGCACTCTACTGTAACGACATGTACTGTAGTGTGATGCACTGCATCTAATCTAACCACCTTAAACCTCTTTACCAGCTGGGACAGCAAGCATGTCTTTTCCAACCAAAACCAAACTCTTTTGTAGTCTCTCTCTCCCTCTGTCTCCCTCTCTCTCCCTCTCTCTCCCTCTCTCTCCCTCCCTCTCTGTCAGTGGTTCAGCGGTCCCTGGATTCCTCTCTTCCTTTGTAATCGCTTCACAATACCTACACATTTAATGGGAGCGATGCCTGCAGTAAAGCAGGGAGTCCGTTTGCCAGGCAGCGATCCAGCTTTCAGGTCAGCCTCCTCGGGACAACATTGCCTTTCTCGTTTTTTTCTTTCTTCAGGGGGGTGGTACATTTAAAATGCAGAATATGGGATATAGTTGTTGTAATTTGGATTTGATGGCCGTAAAGTGACGGGGGGCAGCTGGATTGTGGACTCGGCTGGGTGGGGAGAGGTTGTAGGGAGGTAACGCACATGTGACGGAGGTGTAATAGATGTCGTGTACAGCGGCCCCCGCCACACATGCCATCCAAACACTATCTCTGATCTGGACCTGCGTTCAGGCTGAATGTGAAACCCACCTGGGTTTAGGAAAACGCCCCCCCCCAACACAATAACATAATACCTCTGTCATGCTAACCGGTGGGGTAAAATGTGCAATGAAAAGCAATCGTTCTCACTTCACCGCTTCAATTACTGCTGTACTGAGACACCCGCCTCCCTCCCTCCCTCCCTCCCTCCCTCCCTCCCTCTGCACAGAAGTGACAGAGGGAAGTCAGAGGGAAGAGAGATGAAAAGAGGGGGATTAGTTTCTTTCTGTATGAATGTAGCGCTGCTGCTGCAACGCGCTACATCTCTCTACCTTCCTTCCTCCTCGCTTCTCTTCCCTCCATTTCACACGCTGATGAGACACACCACATCGAGCACACCGGCGCAGTGCATGCTGGGATAATGGGGCAGCGTGCTGCTTAGCACTTCCTGTCCACAGCCAGTTTGAGGGTGGTAGTTTGGCAGAATGTCCCCCCAAAACATCTGTATACAAACTTTGAGACATTTTCTGACACCGGGTAGGCGGGTCACAGTGTGGCCGTCTGTCAACAGATTCAACTTCCTGTGGATGGCCTGGAGTCTTTAAAGCGCTCCTGTGTCTGATCCTGCCATTAAGACTGACCAGATATCAGTGTCATTAATAACGACAGGACGTGGCGCTAAAACGCACGTCCGGTGTTAACTACCAACGGCCGGCGTCTGCTCGGTCTCAGCTGCGTCCCGGCGAACCGAGGCCGACGCCCCCCACAGTCTCGTCTGTCACTGTAAATGTCATCACTTCATCCTCCCACCGGCCAGCGTGACAGGCCCCACTTTGAGCCGGGCTTTATCTGCCGGCCTCTTCATTCACACAGCCACAAAGATTCCTCTCTCTATCTCGCTCTCTTTCTCTTTGTCTCTTTCTTCCACCAGCCGCCGCTGTATCCTCTTTCCACACGTGGCAAACGATTACCCCGGTGAAGGCATTTCTGTTTCAATCTTGCATTTTCCCAAGGGGGGCAGAAAGACAGCAGACCGGCTCTCTGCAGCTGCTTTCACTGAGAAAATTGTCCAGAATTGCCTCATTCCAGGGCAGATTAGCGAATGCATACAATCCCAGGCTAAGTGCTATTGTTTGCTACAATTTGGCCATTATACGTTCTCTCTCTCTCGTTTAATGACCCCCCCAATTAAAGTAATACAGCCCCTTCCCATACCTGCCCCCAATTAAACGCAGAAGGCAATACCTGCCTCAATAGAACAACTCACACACATTCATTCATTACGTCTATTCAACATGACACAGCCCGTGACAGAAACTCAAGTAACCCCCCCCACTTACCCCCATACACCCACATACCCACCCCTCAGATACCTCCAGTCACCCCCCCCACAAACATACACCCCCACAGACCTCCACACACTCCCCCTATCCCCAGTAACCCCACACCTCAACACATACCCATTACCAGCCCACGCTCCCGAAAACCCTCACACACTGCCATGCACCCCCCATACCCCCATACAGACCCCCATACACCCCTCCTCCCTCCCTCCCTCCCTCCCCCTCCCCCTCCCTCTGTCTTCTCAGGACACAAACGCCTCTCAGAGCTGGCTGGGGAATAGAGAGGAAGGAGTGACAGTCTGTCACACTTTTCTCCCTTCTACCCCTTTCTCTCTCTCTCTTTCTTTCTTCTCGCCTCCCCCCCCCTTTTGTTTCCCAGGTACCTTTGCACCTCCCCTCCCCGCTGCAGCTCATTGTGCCTTTCTTAAAGCCTTCGTCCGCTCTGCTTGGCTGGCACCATTTTAAATCTCCTCGGTGTCACAGAGGGAGAGCTTGTCCAGGCCACTGACTCGACTGACAATGTCACCGTTTCCACAAAAAAAAAGGAAAAGGAAAAGAAGAGGAAAAAGGAAGAGCAAATACTGAAAAGCAGGCAGTTGGAGTGAGGCTGAGGGGGGAACCAACAATCCAACACGTCTGTTGTCCAAATCTGAAGCCTCACCGTGTCTGTGGCTCCTCAGCACAGACCTGTGCCATCACACACATTTCATGGTGCTTTGACGTTGGAAATCAACCAAACAAGACGTTATACTGACTGTTCCCTGCAGCACATCTCCCCCTGTCAGCCTTATTACCAGGACCAGGACCAGGACCAGGACCAGTACTATATCCCAGGACGCGAGCTAGTAGTGAGCATAAGCAGAATGACATGCCAGCACAGCGGACATACTACACACACCCATGTTCTGTTCCACACGCTCTCCTCAGCACATCACTCCATACCTGGTGGTGGCAGCAGCAGGACCACTGTCTCCATCCAGCCAGCCATCCATCATCCCAGTCCAGGTCCCGGGGATGCGGGAGCCTGTCCCAGCAGTCATGGGGCGGCAGGCGGGGGGGGAGACACCCTGGACAGGCCGCCGGGCCATCACCAGGCCTTCACCAGGCCTTCACCAGGCCATCGCCAGGCCTTCACCAGGCCTTCCAACAAAATGAGGAAGAAGATGAAGAAGATGAGTGCAAGAGCAAGATGAGTGTTTCATGTCCGTTGAAAAAGATGTTCACCAACAGCAAGAGACTTAATCATCTTGATGACGTCACAGAAGATACGGACAAGGCGCACACTGACATGACAGACGTCTGTGGACACGGACGCAGTATGAGAAAGAGGCGAGCAGACAGGTCTGCAGAGACGGGTAAAGCCGGGCTACCTGTGCTGTGCCGCGGCGGTATAACGCCGCAAGTCCCTGGGTTATGGACCCCCGTCCTAACGAACACACGTTAACGGTTCGTCCTCACGACCGGACGCACTACCTCGCACAACACCCCAAAGCCTGCGCGTCTCAGGCGGTTCGTCGGCCCGAGGGGGAACGCCGCCGTCACGCCACGCCACCACGTCACGCCACGCCACCGCCACATCACGCCACGCCACCACGTCACACCACGCCACCACGTCACGCCACCGTCACGCCACCACCACGTCACGCCACGCCACCGCCACGACGCCACCACGTCACACCACCGTCACGTCACGCCACGCCACGCGTTACTGCTCCTTATCATTCACTAGTAGCCCACTGAACGTTGCAGAATATGTAATACTGGTACTGACCACCACCAGTTTACCCACCACACCAGCGGATAAAAACTAAAGTCTCTGGAGTAAATGGCGTGACGTGACGGCGTGGCGGTGGCGTCACGCCGTCACGTCACGCCACGCCGCCGCCACCATGTCACGCCACACCACGCCACCACGTCACGCCACACCACCACGCCACGCCGTCGCCACACCACGCCACCACGTCACGCCACGCGTTACTGCTCCTTATCATTCACTAGTAGCCCACTGAACGTTGCAGAATATGTAATACTGGTACTGACCACCACCAGTTTACCCACCACACCAGCGGATAAAAACTAAAGTCTCTGGAGTAAATGGCGTGACGTGACGGCGTGGCGGTGGCGTCACGCCGTCACGTCACGCCACGCCGCCGCCACCATGTCACGCCACACCACGCCACCACGTCACACCACGCCACCACGTCACGCCACACCACGCCACGCCACCACCCTTTGGGGTGGCGTGTTGCGTGCGCTGTGTTAAATGCTTCGTGTTTAGCCTCGTCATCAAGGCTTCGACGCGTAAATCTGACGCAAACGACCACGGCTGAAACGGAAGTGGAAATACTAAAGCGTCCAGAGAGGCGAAACGTTCTTACCGTTTATCACTTATGCGGCGAGGCGAGGCGAGGCGAGGCAAGCCCCGAGCGAGCTCTGCTTCCGGCGCCAGGGGGCAGCCCGGGAACCGCCGCCCCCGGGACGCGAACCCGGATCTCCCGCACCACGTTAACCCGTCGACTGCAGGAACCGACCCGTCTGCCAAGGCTGGCGAGTGTACAGAGCGGTCCGTGGTCGTTACACCAAGCCCTCCTTCGGGGAGCAGCATACTTGCTCAGCCCGTGTGCGCGCTGCCAGTAGCACCAGAAACTACAGCGCCCCCACAAGTATTTATGCGGTGGGGTGGCAAGCAGGGGCGGATCTACAGGGTGGCAACAGGGGGGGCAGCTGCCACCTCTGGGACACAGTCTTGCCACCCCATTTATAAATCAGATAATATGTTTTTAAAGTATATTTTATGTACATGCATGGTGAAGGTCAATGAGACCCGCACCAAACTCATCTCAAACAGAAGTCGCCGGTTTAGAATCCCCCTCCCCCTCACAGGCGTGGATCTACAGGGTGGCAACAGGGGGGGCAGCTGCCACCTCTGGGACACAGTCTTGCCACCCCAGGAAAAAATCTCTAGATCCACCCCTGTAGCAAGTCTGGAAAATGCTAATGACAGCCTGAGAAAAGCTCAGAACCCTTTCTGAATAGCGTCAACATGTTGACTAAATTCTTTAATCTAATAAATTCATGTTCCTGTAAGTCAGGGGTCACGGATCAAGTGCAGCAATAGAATAGAAATCAGCAGGACGATTGAAGCCCTCCATAGGGCAAGCTATGAGCTGTGTTGTGTCATGTGACCAGCTTAATGACACAACTGACCCAAAGTCGCCTCGCTTTGACTCGTGTTAAATGAGAAGCTGACGGACTATTGTGTCGGTCACCTTACTGACCGGTCACATGGCAACACGGGGCTCACGGCTGACCCTGTTGTGTGGGTGTAACGCAGCACGACCGGACCACTCTGTTCATTTCTATTACTGCACTTTGACCCCAGCTTCGAGGAAAGAAGAATTTACTAGATTAAACATTTAGACGACAGATTGAAGCTGTTGAGAAAGGGGTTTGGTCTTTTAAGGCCACACCCCTGCGTAAATAATTCAGAGAGGCACTTCATGTATTTTCCATCATTCAGTGAAGTAATACTTGCAGCGGATATACATGGCGTTATATCACTACATTCAGTACCAGTACTCAGGGTTCCAGAAATGAGGGGTTTTCCATCATTTCAATCCGCTTCAGAGAACCAGACATGTCTGTATCAGTATTGTCTCCAGAGGCTTTAGTTTTGATCCACTACACCACTGCTGTGCTGGGTAAACTGGTGGTGGTCAGTACCGGTATTACATATTCTGCAGCGTTCAGTGGGCTACTAGTGAATGATAACGAGCAGTAACATCAGGGACACCTGAGAAATATGAGGCCTACCTGTTTCCAGGTCTAGCCAGTGCAGCATCAGTTGTGTATCGGAGTCCTTGTCTAGTTTACCTCAACACCACCCACACACTGCCTCGGCTCAGGCTCAGGCTCAGGCCTGTCACTCAGTCCATCCCGTAGGCCAGCCTGACACGGTTTACATGAGCCTGATTTCTGTCAGCGGTTACACATGGCTGGGATGTGCTACACAACTGATTTCCACACATTGGTACCTTCCAGACTCTGGGATGGCTCCAGGGAAGTTAGTTCATCCAAATCCGAAACACCGACATGAACTCACCGAGCACGAGTAGGAACAAGCTGAGGGGGACCAGCCCAGCCTGCCAGTCCTCCCGGTCCAAACCGCCCTCCTCTGTGCATCCCGTGGAAAGCGACGCATCGTGCGGCCTTGTCCCGGCCCAATGGAGCAGCCCCGAGTGGCACAACATGCCGTTTCTCCTTCCACTGCTACAACTCGGTGAGAAATGGACCCAAAACACGGGGAAATCACTGAAACGTCACGATGACAGAGCCTGACGCTGGTAGGCAACATGGCGCCCGTCAAGCACGTGACAGGCTCTCGGCCAATCACAGCGTGTGTTGCAAAGATCAAAGGATGGCCAGAATCGCTGTATACACGGCGCTGATATACACCACCCCGCCCAACCACGTGGCACTGCGTCACCATGGCCACACCCTGAGCCCTCAAAGCTGTGATGAATTATGTCCCGGAGTCCACTACAAGTGCGCTGTTATGTTTATGACGTATCAGGTAACACATGTGCTGCATGCTAACACAACATGTGACCAACTGATGCTGGGTGTGAACTGTATGTAACGGCTCCGAGTTACACACAAGTTCGACACAAGAACGGACTCAAACACAGAAGTGGCTGGTGACCTGGGGCCCAGCTGCGGTGTGTGACGTCAGTGTGACGCTGGTGGAGATAAAGGGAGCAGGTTTTGAGAGATTTAGGACTCGGATAATTACAGAAGGCAGCTTTTTCTTAAAGGGGGGGAGGGGTCACATTAGTCCTATCAACACCAGCAAACCAAGACCACCTGCATTGATTCACTTCCATCAAGCACTTTGTTTCTGAAAGAGCAAAATGTCTCCTCATACCCCCCCCCCACCCACACACATAGACCCCCCACCCACCCACCCACACACACTGCTATTGGTTTTCCCTCTGCATGACATTTGGAGGTAAAGTGCAGACCAGAGAATGGCAGGAGGAGCGGAGGGGCTAGTGGGGGAGGTGGGGGGTGTTGGGGGTCCGGTATGGGAGTGGGAATGACATTCTCAAGACTCCCCAGGAGGAGAACCCGCCGGTCCCGCCTCAGCCGACAGTGGGAATGATATCAACTTTCCCCGTCAACCCACCGGAGGGGTGCGGACCGACTCGGCGCTCACATTCACAGTAAGCAGGAGGCTTAAACAACGACGGACGCAGTCACCTGTGGGACCGTGTACGACACACACCTGAGGAAATGAGCAGGACACACTCGTTTAAACATCGACGGAATAAGCAAGAAAAAGGCCAGACTGGAACGCTCAGTTCTTTTACTGGCTGCTACTGGTTTTAGGAACGGCAGCATGTGTGTGTGTGTGTGTGTGTGTGTGTGTGAACGATTAAGGCAGGGCAGGAACGCCACGTTATCGTGCGTCGTCTTCCAGCCATGCCGTATTAGGGGGACATTCTGATACTGCCATATTGGAGAGACAATGTTGTGGTCTAAGTTGATAATCACAAGGCTCTGTGAGCTGAATGAGATGGGGAATATGTGAGGGAGTCTTATGTGGAAACTAACCGGCTTGATGTGAGACCTTACCAAACGCTTCAGTGTGATGAAGCTCCGCCGTCTTCACATATGGAAGCAGATATATATGATGATGTATAGCTATATATCTACATATACCTCAACATCATGTGTGCACGGTTATTGTGCTAATCATATTTTGACACTAGATATTGCTGGTGTTACTGGACCAGTGTGTGTCCTATGCAGGTGGTGGTGAGGTGAGTGTCTGATCTCCATTCAGATGAATGAGAGTCAGCAGGGCTGTTGTGCCAAAACAACCACAAAACCTGCTGGAACCCGGCTTTCACTTATGGATGTAGTACTCCACCCACTATGCAAACCGCCCATCCTGCTCTCAGGGCCGTGGGGATGCTGGAGCCTATCCCAGCAGTCCTCGGGTGGCAGGCAGGGAGACCCCCTGGACAGGCCGCCAGGCCATCACAGGGCCCACACACACACCCACCCACACCCCCACACCCACCCACACACACACACACACACACACACACACACACACACACACATATTCATACCTAGGGGCAATGTAGTACAGCCGATTCACCTGACCTACATGTCTTTGGACTGTGGGAGGAAACCGGAGCCCCCGGAGGAAACCCACACAGACACGGGGAGAACATGCAAACTCCACACAGAGGACGACCCGGGACGACCCCCAAGGCTGGACAACCCCGGGGCTCGAACCCAGGACCTCCTTGCTGTGAGGCGACCGCGCTAACCACTGCATCACCTGATGTAGCACTATGTGTTGGTGAAGGCCTTCTCCCAGCTTGTTCTGTCAAAGCTGCTGGTTAGACACACCCTCACTTCTTCAAACTCAACACTACCCGCCTCCCTCTTCCTCCTCAGGCTGCTATGGTGAAGATGGAAACACAGTGTGCAGGATGTGGAGGTGTTAGATGCAGGGGGACAGGAAGTTAGGAGTCTGACGTTTGGGTGGATGAGAATGTGCAGGACTGTAGCTGCAACACATGTGAGACTCAAACGAAGGCGGTGTTTAACCCACAAGGTGCGTGCCGCTCATTAATACTCCACTTCTTCTTGCTCTCGTGCTGTTGTGTGGCGCTTTAATATGAAATGAGTTTGTTCTCTGCCACAGAATGTAATTAACAAACAGGCTGTTACACCCTGTTTCATCACAGCTTCAGTGAAGAAACACCTTTGTAGCACACGTCTCCACACTTCGGAGTAATGACTGCTGTTTAGTGCAAAAATACTTTTCATTTCTCTAACGCACCAGTCTGGGCTCGGCGGCAACGCTCCTCATTCAGCCAATCAGACTGGCAGGAAGTAGGTCTGTGTGCTCCGACCTCGGGAGAGCCCTGCTTTGATATTCCAATCAAAGATCCCGCTCCGGCATCTGAAGGTTGTTTTCTTATACTTTCACATTGTTGTTTTCCTCGTGTCCACATGCACAGAGGAAATTGGCCGTGACTTTTATTCGCATGGCTCGCAGGAAACGGTACCAAAGCCCCTACCTTTTTTAACCTTGAGGGAAGGCGGAGGGCGCACGTCAAGCAGCTAAGATGGAATTAATGCCCACGCTTTAAGTAGCGCGAGCAGGACCTGCATAAAGCAGCCGCGATGCTGCGAGCAGGCAGAGGTAACGTGAGTAAATAAGCAGAAATATCTTTGAAGCCGACTGTATTCCAGAGACACATGTATGCATGCAACCACTTAACAGAGGGAGGGAGGGAGCGAGGGAGAGGAAAAGAAAGGGGAGGAAAGGGAAGGGAAGGAGGCCGGATGGGAGCAGAAGATGAAGGATAGCCAAATTCAGACCACATGGATGCACAGCCGTACAAGTCAAGTTACCAGGGGCGACTTCCAGTCACGGTAGCATTATTAAAACTGGGGTAGAAGAGGCTGTGGGGGGGGAGGGGAGGGGGGGGGGAGGAAGAGCATGTATGCGGTTTTTAACCTGCAAACACCTCAGTACTTACCAAGATAACCGTTTGCAAATGACACGTTTCCTCTGAAAACAAAGATGGCTGCAGGGGCATTATGGTTGCGTTGCTTTTGTTTGCAGGGTTGTTAACCGACTGCATGGAGAGTGTGTGTCGCGTGTTGGCCCTTCTCCTCCTGCACCGACGACACACACACGCTAGTGCAGGAATACTTATGTTGTGTCACTAAACAGCTCAGCAAACGAGCAAGTGTTCAGTCACACACATCCCTCCATCCTCTCCCACGCCGGAGTCCAAGGCAACATTTTCCTCCCTGCTGGA
>JAJHIY020001912.1:47500-72500 GCA_022114975.2 Lampris megalopsis | reverse complement strand
GTAACAGTGGAGAGACGGGTGTGATTCAGTAACAGTGGAGTGACGGGTGTGATTCAGTAACAGTGGAGTGATGGGTGTGATTCAGTAACAGTGGAGTGACGGGTGTGATTCAGTAACAGTGGAGTGACGGGTGTGATTCAGTAACAGTGGAGTGACGGGTGTGATTCAGTAACAGTGGAGTGACGGGTGTGATTCAGTAACAGTGGAGTGGCGCAGTGATTCAGTAACAGTGGAGTGACGGGTGTGATTCAGTAACAGTGGAGTGAAGGGTGTGATTCAGTAACAGTGGAGGGAGTTGGAGGTGTCCAGTCCATCATGTCTACACCGTCTTACAAGACCACTCTTGTCCACTGTTCTCCTACAACATAGAAAGAAACACACTTTATTTGTCATTGTACAGTTACAGTGAATGTGTTCTTTGCATGTAACCGTCCTATTGTATAGGAGGACTGGGCAGCTGCAGCGCCCGGGACCAACTCCACTTCTTCTTTCCATTGCCTTGCTCAGGGGCACAGACAGGAGTATTAACCCTAACATGCATGTCTTTTTGATGGTGGGAGGAAACCGGAGCAACCGGAGGAAACCCACGCAGACGCGGAGAGAACATGCAAACTCCACACAGAAAGGACCTGGGACAGCCTGGGGTTCAAACCAAGGACCTTCTTGCTGTGAGGCAACAGTGCTAACCACTGGGCCACCATGCCACCATGATGCAATGATGGGAGGAAAACCAGTGACTCGAGATCACAGGGTTGAGGTCCAAAATGTATGTGTGTGTGTGTGTGTGTGTGTGTGTGTGTGTGTGTGTGTGTGTGTGTGTGTGTGTGTGTGTGTGTGTGTGTGTGTGTGTTGGCATTCTATAGGAGAGGTGTAGGTTTGGCAGGGACAATTTTTACAACAACCAACATCTCATGACTATAAGACAATTCTATAGCATGCAGGTACAACACACATCACACATCCTTTTACAAACAACGTTACACATGTTTATGAGGAATCAAACTTCACACTCACTTAAGCTAATGTTCTTCATCTGCAAGGTCGTGACACGTTTTCACAATATTACATGTTCACTTCCGGTCGGGTGAATGCTGGCGAAACTAGCCGCCACTGCCCGCTGGATCTCTGTTGATGTTTGCTCTGTCGTTGACTCTGCTGTTCCCTTAGCCAAATGAACAGTGGCTCATTCTGCTGACAATTTCAGAAACGTTTGCTTGTTTTTATTTTGTTTTTATCTGACAATTCTGTGTGTTTTTTGTTCATCTGGGGTGGATACATTTTTACAACATTTTCACAATATTTTTACAATGTTTGTAAAAATGTTGACCTCGTCGAACAATACTGCATACAGTTAATCTTATTCACCCTCTCCATTTTCACTATCTAGTTTTAAACTCCAAACTGCTGCTGAAATATCTGGTCTTATTCGCAAATCCAAATCATCTACCTGTCAGCTAGACCCCCTCCCAACTCATTTAGTAAAGGCCTGTCTACCTTCTCTATCCTCTTTAATAACTGACATCATACATTCTTCCCTTACCTCTGGTCTTGTTCCCTCATCTCTCAAATCAGTTGCAATAACTCCAATACTCAAGAAACCCGGTGCAGACCCCAACAATTTGAAGGATTTTCACCCAATCTCAAATTTACCATTTCTTTCTAAAACATTTGAAAGTACAGTCGCATCTCAGGTACACGCGCACTTGACAAACGACAATCTATTTGAACAATTCCAGTTTGGTTTTCGCTCCGTGCACAGTACAGAGACAGCATTGGTGAAAATCACCAGTGATCTGTTGATGGCAGCTGACTCTGGGCTCTTAACCATAACATCCTCCTAGAAAGATTAGCATCCATTGGAATAACTGGCACCCCCCTTGACTGGTTAAGATCATATCTCTCTGTCCGCACTCAGTTTGTCCAACTTAAAAAATTGAGACCAGTCCTTTCCTGTTACTACCGGTGTTCCCCAGGGCTCTGTATTGGGACACATCTTATTTATTATTTACCTATTACTACTTGGCCACATTTTCAGGAAATTCAGCATTCAATTTCACTGCTGCATGGATGACACCCAGCTTTATCTATCCACCAAGCCTACCTCCACTCTTCCACCCACTTCCCTTTCTGACTGCTTACTAGAAATTAAATGCTAGTTTTCATACCACTTCCTCATGCTTAATAGTGATAAAACTGAGGTCATCCTAGTAGGCACTAAATCTGCTTTGGCTAAATCTGATAGTTTTTCTCTGACTATTGACAATTCTATAGTTCCTCCATCACCTCAGGTTAAGAGTCTGGGTGTCATCCTGGACAGCACATTATCTTTGGAAGCTCACATCAACAATGTTACTCGGTCTGCATACTTCCACATTCGCAATATTAATTGTCTTCGGCCATCACTTACACCTAAAAGCACTGCCATACTGGTTACATCCTGTATTGACTACTGTAATTTTATCCTCTTTGGTCTTCCCCTCAAGTGTCTTCATAAGCTTCAATTGGTCCAGAATTCAGCTGCCCGTATCATTACCAGAACTCCTTCCATAGATCATATCAATCCTGTTCTTCAGCAACTCCATTGGCTCACTGTTAAATACCATGTTGACTTCAAGATCCTGCTCTTCACCTTTAAGGCCCTTAATAACATAGCTCCTTCGTATCTTTCCGAACTCCTTCTTATCCACATGCCCTCCCGCACTTTCAGACCCTCTTCTGTTCTCCAACTCACTACACCATCAGCCTGCTTGACTACCATGGGGTCTAGAGCCTTCAGTCATTCTGCCCCCCACCTATGGAACTTTCTCCCACAAGACATTCACAACATTGACTCTCTTTCAACCTTCACATCCCATCTCAAAACGCACCTTTCCAAACTGGCATATTCAGACTGATCCATGCATCACTGAGTTTTGTGCAGATGATGTTTTATACTTATCTGTTGTGTTAAATTTTTATTGTCTACCTTGCTTTTTGATTTTATGCTGTCTAATACAGTGCTGCTTGTTTTTTACTGTGTTCTGTAAGGTGTCCTTGAGTGCTCTGAAAGGCGCCAACAAATAAAATGCATTATTATTATTATTATTATTATTATTTACTGATGTGAGAAACACACCAGCTGATTCATCCTGTCTTCCCTCCTCAGCTCGCTGTGCTAAAATAAAATACACTTTCATGGTCGACAGCAGCCAGAATCAATTCTGTCTCTCTGTGGGAGAGGAAAAACTCCATAATGATGATTTTCAGATTTCAATTCAAAATGAGATCAATTGTGTGTTTGATGTTGTTTGTGGGCTTACTTCAAACATACTGTAACGATTATTAAGACCATTTGGTTTTTGCAAGTTTTTAGAAATATTACATAAGACATTAAAGCAGAGAAATAGAGCTGGTGGGGATGTGCCACTGCCCTCTTCACCTGCATCTGCCCCTGTGGTCTCTACAGGTCTCCAGACTGTAGACCCCTGCAGGAAACAGCTTTAAAACCATCATGACCCTGACAATGTGGACATCTAAGCAGCTTTACAGATGTTGAAAAGTGGGCTTGTACTTAAAAGGTTGTCGGTTTAAATCCTCAAATAGCATGCTAATAGCATTTGAAAAAAGCATTTCCATCCATTATCCAAACTGCTTATCCTGCTCTCAGGGTCATGGGATGCTGGAGCCTATCCCAGCGGTTATTGGGCGGCAGGTGGGGAGACACCCTGGTCAGGCTGCCAGTCCATCACAGGGTCGGACCCTTTAGTCGACTGGTTAACATAGTCGCCCGTGGTGCGGGCAACCCAGGTTCGTGTCCTGGCTGCAGTGGTTCCCGGCTGCTCTCTGAATTCGCTACATTGGTGTCAAAAAAGCATTCAAAATCTCAAATCCTAGGGGGCGTCCAGATAACATTGCAGTCTATTCCGTTGCCTACCAACAGGGGAATCTCCAGTTCGAATCCCCATGTTACCTCCGGCTTGGTTGGGCGTCCCTACAGACATAATTAGCCATGTCTGTGGGTGGGAAGCTGGATGTGGGTATGTGTCCTGGTCGCTGCACTAGCGCCTCCACTGGTCAGTCAGGGTGCCTGTTAAGGGGGGAGGGGGAACTGGGGGGAATAGTGTGATCCTCCCACGTGCTACGTCCCCCTGGTGAAACTCCTCACTGTCAGGTGAAAAGAAGTGGCTGGTGACTCCACATGTATGGGAGGAGGCATGTGGTAGTCTGCAGCCCTCCCCGGATCAGCAGAGGGGGTGGAGCAGAGACCGGGACGGCTCCGAGAGAAGGGGGATTGGCCAGGTACAATTGAGGAGAAAAGGGGGAAAAAAATCTCAAATTGTCAAGTGAAGGTGCAGAGAACCCAGCAGCAGCTTCACCTCGTATGCCCTGGGAGTAATTCCATGAACCCTTGTCTGCTCAAACAAAGGTTAAAATACAACACGCTTTACACACTGTTGTTACACACCGTTGTTACCTGCCGCTTGTGAAGCAACCAAAACACACCTCTGAGCAATTATTAACCACATCGGTTACACTTCAAAATATTCAAAATGCCATCGAATGGTGAGAGAGAAAAAACTACATCGAAGAGAAGGAAAGAAATTCTATTTCTTTTTCCAACTTCAGGTATGGAGTAGCGGATGACTTCTATTTTACATCACACTAACTATCCATTCAGGCTGCAGAAGTGATGTTGTTTTACAACGTATATTAAAGTGTGTTAAGTGACGCTTCTGGAAGCTGTGTGAACATCGATGTCATGTTTCCATCCGGGAGATGATGGAGATCCATGGGCAGAAGATAAACCACGCTTTGTCTGGGGGTGACTTCCCCTGTTACACTCACCAGGCTCATTCACACAACCCGAGCGGCTCTGTGGCTCTCTCTGGCTCTCTCTCTCACTCTGGCTCTCTCTCTCTCTCTCTCTCTCTCTCTCTCTCTCTCTCTCTCTCTCTCTCACTCTGTCTCTCTCTCTCACTCTGTCTCTCTCTGGCCTCTCTGTCTCACTCTGTCTCTCTCTCTCTCTCTCTCTCTCTCTCTCTCTCTCTCTCTCTCTCTCTCTCTCTCACTCTGGCTCTCTCTCACTCTGTCTCTCTCTCTCACTCTGTCTCTCTCTCTCACTCTGGGTCTCTCTCTCACTCTGGCTCTCTCTCTCTCTCTCTCTCTCTCTCTCTGGCTCTCTCACTCTCTCTCTCTCACTCTCTCTCTCTCTCTCTCTCACTCTGTCTCTCTCTCTCACTCTGGCTCTCTCTCTCACTCTGGCTCTCTCTCTCACTCTGTCTCTCTCTCTCTCTCTCACTCTGGCGCTCTCTGGCTCTCTCTCTCTCTAACTCTGGCTCTCTCTGGCTCTCTCTCTCTCATCCAGTTATTAGTTCCTTAACACACAGACATGCCCCCTCACTTCTCATAGCCACCGGGCAACACACACAGACCAGACCACACTGACACAGACAAAGACACACACACACACACACACGCACACACGCACACACGCACACACGCACACAAGCACGCACACACACACACACACACACGCATGCACACACAAAGAAATACGGAGAGAAGGTCCCCGCCAGACACTTCCAGGTCCCTAACGAGGTCGCTAATTAACTCTCCCACTTTTGCTTGCTCGTTTTCATCTGAGGGGTGCGTTGCTTTTTTGACAGGGGAAAATTGCTGGGCAATTAAATCATGTGAAGATGAGCACTCAGCAGCTGTATTACCAGCTGAAGGTGGCCTTCACTTCCACATGTGATGCTGCAGCACACACAGCACACACTGACTGCTGTGGTGTTCTCATTTACCTCCGATTCTCCTGCTAATGAGTCTCCTCGTGCTTCACAAACAGCTAGCTAACACCATCCACCGCTGCAAGCCCAGCACGAGCACGTCTCCATCCTGCTGTGGACACACAACTGTTCCCATGGCGATACCCACACACGTGGCTGTACACTGTCATGATCTGGAAAGACACACCTTCCTCTCTCAGAGATGAGTGGGGTTATCAATGAACCATCAGAGGACACGGGGAAGCGAGAAAATCACAAGAAATGAGAAGATCACAAGAAATGAGAAGATCACACGAAATGAGAAGATCAAGAGAAATGAGAACATCACACGAAATGAGAAGATCACAAGAAATGAGAAGATCACAAGAAATGAGTTGATCACACGAAATGAGAAGATCACACGAAATGAGAAGATCACAAGAAATGAGAAGATCACACGAAATGAGAAGATCACACGAAATGAGAAGATCACAAGAAATGAGAAGATCACACGAAATGAGAAGATCACACGAAATGAGAAGATCACACGAAATGAGAAGATCACAAGAAATGAGAAGATCACACGAAATGAGAAGATCACAAGAAATGAGATGATCACAAGAAATGAGAAGATCACACGAAATGAGAAGATCACACGAAATGAGAAGATCACACGAAATGAGAAGATCACACGAAATGAGAAGATCACGCAAAATGAGAAGGTCACAAATGAAGGTATTCATTGTGAAAATCCCCTGAACTGCCCCTGATGAAACAAACACCACCCATATGGTGCTCTGCGCAGGTTAACAACACCCAGCCCTTCAGATAATATTCACCTCATCCTCATGTCAGCTGGGCTTTCTAAGCTTACCATCCCTGTTAGCCCCCCTCCCCCCCACACACATGCAGCCCCCTGCCCCCCGAAACAGATTTTGTCCTTTTATTTTGTTAACCTCCGTTGTAATTAACCCCACACTGAGCTGCTGTACAGTGAGCCGATAGGCCCCGCCCACCAGAGCACCAAACGCTGCATGAACCAGTGAGTTGTGTCATCTCTCCAGTAAAAGAAATTAACTGAGAGAGAGACAGACAGACAGACAGACAGGCAGAGAGACAGAGAGAGACAGAGAGAGACAGAGAGAGAGAGAGAGAGAGAGAGACACAGAGACAGAGACACAGAGACAGAGAGAGAGAGAGAGAGAGAGAGACAGAGACAGAGAGAGAGAGAGAGAGAGAGAGAGAGAGAGAGAGACACAGAGACAGAGAGAGAGAGAGACAGAGAGACAGAGAGACAGAGAGAGACAGAGACAGAGAGAGAGAGAGAGAGAGACAGAGAGAGAGAGAGAGAGAGAGAGAGAGAGAGAGAGAGAGAGAGAGGTATTCTAAGAGAAGCAGCCATGGGCTGCAGCGGGGTGGGATAAGTGCCTATCTCAGTGTGTGTGTGTGTGTGTATTTGGGAGAGAAAGAGGGACGGTGTACTGACAGGTTCTTTTCAGGGGGTCTTTTGGGGTGGGGATGTAGGAGTAGGAAGGGGGGTGGGGGGCTGTAGGGTTTTGTGCAACCGTCAGAATGGTGGGTGATGGCGTGAGTCGCCTTGTGTGAGCGACGGGGCGTCATTGTGACCCGCTCCATTATGCCCCCTGCCACCGCTCAATGGGTGGATTAAAGAAAAGGACCGAGTCTTAATCTTTGAACAGCGTGCACGCACACACACACTCATACACACACACACACACACACACACATGCATGCAGAGTCACACTGAGCTAGCTCCCACGCAGCTGCATGCGGGTTCAGGGTGTGGGTTAAACGCTGGACTACAGTATATAGGTCTCATTTGCATGGCTGAACGGGTCCTCATGTCGTCAGCCATGAGATGCTCTCATGGATTTTTCTCCGTAAGAAGAGGAAAAGGTCAGTGTCTCGAGTGGGCAGGAGGAGGAGTATTAAGACAGGATTCTCTCTCTCTCTTACTCGTTCTACACTCCTCCAACTTGGCCAGTTCCAACAAATGAGCATGTACAACAAGCCAAGGGCCCTTTCACTGCAAGTCTAATTCATTTCTCTAGACAACTGTGAAATTTGCCATTGACATTAGTTATTACCCCAAGGCTAACTAAAAGATGATCTCAGTTATTAACTGATCCCTAACAAGGAGCTCGCTTTCTCTCTCTCTCCCTCTCTCTCTCTCTCTCTCTCTCTCTCTCTCCCTCTCTCTCTCGCTGTCTCCATCTCTCTCTCTCGCTGTCTCCATCTCTTTCGCTCTCTCTCTCTCCATCTCTCTTGCTCTCTCTCTCTCTCTCTTTGTGCTAATGACAGGGGCAGCTGTTATGGCCACACAGTTACAAAAAGACACTGCTCACACTGACACTCTCTCTCTCCTCCTCCCTCCTTCCCTCCCTCCGTCCTTCTGCTTTCATTTGGCTGCTGGGTGCGCCCCCTCTCCCTCCTCTGTTCCTCACCCCCAAGATCCTCCATTATGCAGGGAATCATTAGAGCTCTGCAACCTCGACACCAGGAGCTCCCAGTACACATTCTGGACTGTTCTGCTGGGGGGGGGGGTGGCAGAGAGAGAGAGACAGAGAGAGAGTGAGAGAGAGCGAAAAGAGAGAGAGTGAGAGAGAGCGAATAGAGAGAGAGAGTGAGAGAGAGAGAAGTGATAGAGTGCGAGAGTGAAGAGACAGCATGTGAGAGAGAGAAAGAAGCGATAAAGAGCAAGAGAGCGAAGAGAGAGAGAGAGAAAGTGACAGAACGAGGAGCGACAGAGAGAGGAGCGAGACAGAGAAAGAGCGAGAAGTGATAGAGTGCGAGAGTGAAGAGACAGCATGTGAGAGAGAGAAAGAAGCGATAAAGAGCAAGAGAGAGAGAGAGAGAGAGAGAGAGAGAGAGAGAGAGAAAGAGAGATTGAGAGAGATGGGGGCCACTACGGGACTGTGACCCTCCAGTTGGCTGTGGCCATCAGTGATACCAAACAATAGGAGTTCTTCTAAAGCACCAAGGTCAAAGGTCGAACAAGATGGCAGCGGACACAGCCGTGTCCTCTGCGTGCATCACACATACACGCACACACACACACACACACACACACTCACACACACTTACACACATACTCACCTCAGAAACAACACGATGACAGATAATACAGTGTGTGTTACAGTCTGTGTGTAATACAGTGTGTGTTTGTGTGTTATACAGTGTGTGTGTGTGTGTGTGTGTTTGTGTAATACAGTGTTAGTTTTATGTGTTATACAGTGTGTGTGTGTTTGTGTGTGTGTGTGTGTGTGTGTGTATGTGTAATACAGTGTGTTTGTGTATGTGTGTGTGATACAGTGTCTGTGTGTGTGTGTGTGTGTGTGTTTGTGTAATACAGTGTGTGTGTTGATAATGAAGGATCTGGGTAAGAAGATGACAGAAGGTGAGTGAGGTCGTGTGGACAGTGTTTACTGAGAGAAGTGTTCTGATGTGGTCTCATACCGAGTCTCTAGAACACAGTTATGTGTGCATGTATCATGACCGGTGTTTCACAGTGTTTACTGAGAGAAGTGTTCTGATGTGGTCTCATACCGAGTCTCTAGAACACAGTTATGTGTGCATGTATCATGACCGGTGTTTCACAGTGTTTACTGAGAGAAGTGTTCTGATGTGGTCTCATACCGAGTCTCTAGAACACAGTTATGTGTGCATGTATCATGACCGGTGTTTCACAGTGTTTACTGAGAGAAGTGTTCTGATGTGGTCTCATACCGAGTCTCTAGAACACAGTTATGTGTGCATGTATCATGACCGGTGTTTCACAGTGTTTACTGAGAGAAGTGTTCTGATGTGGTCTCATACCGAGTCTCTAGAACACAGTTATGTGTGCATGTATCATGACCGGTGTTTCACAGTGTTTACTGAGAGAAGTGTTCTGATGTGGTCTCATACCGAGTCTCTAGAACACAGTTATGTGTGCATGTATCATGACCGGTGTTTCACAGTGTTTACTGAGAGAAGTGTTCTGATGTGGTCTCATACCGAGTCTCTAGAACACAGTTATGTGTGCATGTATCATGACCGGTGTTTCACAGTGTTTACTGAGAGAAGTGTTCTGATGTGGTCTCATACCGAGTCTCTAGAACACAGTTATGTGTGCATGTATCATGACCGGTGTTTCACAGTGTTTACTGAGAGAAGTGTTCTGATGTGGTCTCATACCGAGTCTCTAGAACACAGTTATGTGTGCATGTATCATGACCGGTGTTTCACGGTGTTTACTGAGAGAAGTGTTCTGATGTGGTCTCATACCGAGTCTCTAGAACACAGTTATGTGTGCATGTATCATGACCGGTGTTTCACGGTGTTTACTGAGAGAAGTGTTCTGATGTGGTCTCATACCGAGTCTCTAGAACACAGTTATGTGTGCATGTATCATGACCGGTGTTTCACAGTGTTTACTGAGAGAAGTGTTCTGATGTGGTCTCATACCGAGTCTCTAGAACACAGTTATGTGTGCATGTATCATGACCGGTGTTTCACAGTGTTTACTGAGAGAAGTGTTCTGATGTGGTCTCATACCGAGTCTCTAGAACACAGTTATGTGTGCATGTATCATGACCGGTGTTTCACAGTGTTTACTGAGAGAAGTGTTCTGATGTGGTCTCATACCGAGTCTCTAGAACACAGTTATGTGTGCATGTATCATGACCGGTGTTTCACAGTGTTTACTGAGAGAAGTGTTCTGATGTGGTCTCATACCGAGTCTCTAGAACACAGTTATGTGTGCATGTATCATGACCGGTGTTTCACAGTGTTTACTGAGAGAAGTGTTCTGATGTGGTCTCATACCGAGTCTCTAGAACACAGTTATGTGTGCATGTATCATGACCGGTGTTTCACAGTGTTTACTGAGAGAAGTGTTCTGATGTGGTCTCATACCGAGTCTCTAGAACACAGTTATGTGTGCATGTATCATGACCGGTGTTTCACAGTGTTTACTGAGAGAAGTGTTCTGATGTGGTCTCATACCGAGTCTCTAGAACACAGTTATGTGTGCATGTATCATGACCGGTGTTTCACAGTGTTTACTGAGAGAAGTGTTCTGATGTGGTCTCATACCGAGTCTCTAGAACACAGTTATGTGTGCATGTATCATGACCGGTGTTTCACAGTGTTTACTGAGAGAAGTGTTCTGATGTGGTCTCATACCGAGTCTCTAGAACACAGTTATGTGTGCATGTATCATGACCGGTGTTTCACAGTGTTTACTGAGAGAAGTGTTCTGATGTGGTCTCATACCGAGTCTCTAGAACACAGTTATGTGTGCATGTATCATGACCGGTGTTTCACGGTGTTTACTGAGAGAAGTGTTCTGATGTGGTCTCATACCGAGTCTCTAGAACACAGTTATGTGTGCATGTATCATGACCGGTGTTTCACAGTGTTTACTGAGAGAAGTGTTCTGATGTGGTCTCATACCGAGTCTCTAGAACACAGTTATGTGTGCATGTATCATGACCGGTGTTTCACGGTGTTTACTGAGAGAAGTGTTCTGATGTGGTCTCATACCGAGTCTCTAGAACACAGTTATGTGTGCATGTATCATGACCGGTGTTTCACGGTGTTTACTGAGAGAAGTGTTCTGATGTGGTCTCATACCGAGTCTCTAGAACACAGTTATGTGTGCATGTATCATGACCGGTGTTTCACAGTGTTTACTGAGAGAAGTGTTCTGATGTGGTCTCATACCGAGTCTCTAGAACACAGTTATGTGTGCATGTATCATGACCGGTGTTTCACGGTGTTTACTGAGAGAAGTGTTCTGATGTGGTCTCATACCGAGTCTCTAGAACACAGTTATGTGTGCATGTATCATGACCGGTGTTTCACAGTGTTTACTGAGAGAAGTGTTCTGATGTGGTCTCATACCGAGTCTCTAGAACACAGTTATGTGTGCATGTATCATGACCGGTGTTTCACAGTGTTTACTGAGAGAAGTGTTCTGATGTGGTCTCATACCGAGTCTCTAGAACACAGTTATGTGTGCATGTATCATGACCGGTGTTTCACAGTGTTTACTGAGAGAAGTGTTCTGATGTGGTCTCATACCGAGTCTCTAGAACACAGTTATGTGTGCATGTATCATGACCGGTGTTTCACAGTGTTTACTGAGAGAAGTGTTCTGATGTGGTCTCATACCGAGTCTCTAGAACACAGTTATGTGTGCATGTATCATGACCGGTGTTTCACAGTGTTTACTGAGAGAAGTGTTCTGATGTGGTCTCATACCGAGTCTCTAGAACACAGTTATGTGTGCATGTATCATGACCGGTGTTTCACGGTGTTTACTGAGAGAAGTGTTCTGATGTGGTCTCATACCGAGTCTCTAGAACACAGTTATGTGTGCATGTATCATGACCGGTGTTTCACGGTGTTTACTGAGAGAAGTGTTCTGATGTGGTCTCATACCGAGTCTCTAGAACACAGTTATGTGTGCATGTATCATGACCGGTGTTTCACAGTGTTTACTGAGAGAAGTGTTCTGATGTGGTCTCATACCGAGTCTCTAGAACACAGTTATGTGTGCATGTATCATGACCGGTGTTTCACAGTGTTTACTGAGAGAAGTGTTCTGATGTGGTCTCATACCGAGTCTCTAGAACACAGTTATGTGTGCATGTATCATGACTGGTGTTTCACAGTGTTTACTGAGAGAAGTGTTCTGATGTGGTCTCATACCGAGTCTCTAGAACACAGTTATGTGTGCATGTATCATGACCGGTGTTTACTGAGAGAAGTGTTCTGATGTGGTCTCATACCGAGTCTCTAGAACACAGTTATGTGTGCATGTATCATGACCGGTGTTTCACAGTGTTTACTGACAGAAGTGTTCTGATGTGGTCTCATACCGAGTCTCTAGAACACAGTTATGTGTGCATGTATCATGACCGGTGTTTCACAGTGTTTACTGAGAGAAGTGTTCTGATGTGGTCTCATACCGAGTCTCTAGAACACAGTTATGTGTGCATGTATCATGACCGGTGTTTCACGGTGTTTACTGAGAGAAGTGTTCTGATGTGGTCTCATACCGAGTCTCTAGAACACAGTTATGTGTGCATGTATCATGACCGGTGTTTCACAGTGTTTACTGAGAGAAGTGTTCTGATGTGGTCTCATACCGAGTCTCTAGAACACAGTTATGTGTGCATGTATCATGACCGGTGTTTCACAGTGTTTACTGAAAGAAGTGTTCTGATGTGGTCTCATACCGAGTCTCTAGAACACAGTTATGTGTGCATGTATCATGACCGGTGTTTCACAGTGTTTACTGAGAGAAGTGTTCTGATGTGGTCTCATACCGAGTCTCTAGAACACAGTTATGTGTGCATGTATCATGACCGGTGTTTCACGATGTTTACTGAGAGAAGTGTTCTGATGTGGTCTCATACTGAGTCTCTAGAACACAGTTATGTGTGCATGTATCATGACCGGTGTTCTCTCATACCGAGTCTCTAGAACACAGTTATGTGTGCATGTATCATGACCGGTGTTTCACGGTGTTTACTGAGAGAAGTGTTCTGATGTGGTCTCATACTGAGTCTCTAGAACACAGTTATGTGTGCATGTATCATGACTGGTGTTTCACGGTGTTTACTGAGAGAAGTGTTCTGATGTGGTCTCATACTGAGTCTCTAGAACACAGTTATGTGTGCATGTATCATGACCGGTGTTTCACGGTGTTTACTGAGAGAAGTGTTCCGATGTGGTCTCATACTGAGTCTCTAGAACACAGTTATGTGTGCATGTATCATGACCGGTGTTTCACAGTGTTTACTGAGAGAAGTGTTCTGATGTGGTCTCATACCGAGTCTCTAGAACACAGTTATGTGTGCATGTATCATGACCGGTGTTTACTGAGAGAAGTGTTCTGATGTGGTCTCATACCGAGTCTCTAGAACACAGTTATGTGTGCATGTATCATGACCGGTGTTTCACAGTGTTTACTGAGAGAAGTGTTCTGATGTGGTCTCATACCGAGTCTCTAGAACACAGTTATGTGTGCATGTATCATGACCGGTGTTTCACAGTGTTTACTGAGAGAAGTGTTCTGATGTGGTCTCATACCGAGTCTCTAGAACACAGTTATGTGTGCATGTATCATGACCGGTGTTTCACAGTGTTTACTGACAGAAGTGTTCTGATGTGGTCTCATACCGAGTCTCTAGAACACAGTTATGTGTGCATGTATCATGACCGGTGTTTCACAGTGTTTACTGAGAGAAGTGTTCTGATGTGGTCTCATACCGAGTCTCTAGAACACAGTTATGTGTGCATGTATCATGACCGGTGTTTCACAGTGTTTACTGAGAGAAGTGTTCTGATGTGGTCTCATACCGAGTCTCTAGAACACAGTTATGTGTGCATGTATCATGACCGGTGTTTCACGGTGTTTACTGAGAGAAGTGTTCTGATGTGGTCTCATACCGAGTCTCTAGAACACATTTATGTGTGCATGTATCATGACCGGTGTTTCACGGTGTTTACTGAGAGAAGTGTTCTGATGTGGTCTCATACCGAGTCTCTAGAACACAGTTATGTGTGCATGTATCATGACCGGTGTTTCACAGTGTTTACTGAGAGAAGTGTTCTGATGTGGTCTCATACCGAGTCTCTAGAACACAGTTATGTGTGCATGTATCATGACCGGTGTTTCACAGTGTTTACTGAGAGAAGTGTTCTGATGTGGTCTCATACCGAGTCTCTAGAACACAGTTATGTGTGCATGTATCATGACTGGTGTTTCACAGTGTTTACTGAGAGAAGTGTTCTGATGTGGTCTCATACCGAGTCTCTAGAACACAGTTATGTGTGCATGTATCATGACCGGTGTTTACTGAGAGAAGTGTTCTGATGTGGTCTCATACCGAGTCTCTAGAACACAGTTATGTGTGCATGTATCATGACCGGTGTTTCACAGTGTTTACTGACAGAAGTGTTCTGATGTGGTCTCATACCGAGTCTCTAGAACACAGTTATGTGTGCATGTATCATGACCGGTGTTTCACAGTGTTTACTGAGAGAAGTGTTCTGATGTGGTCTCATACCGAGTCTCTAGAACACAGTTATGTGTGCATGTATCATGACCGGTGTTTCACGGTGTTTACTGAGAGAAGTGTTCTGATGTGGTCTCATACCGAGTCTCTAGAACACAGTTATGTGTGCATGTATCATGACCGGTGTTTCACAGTGTTTACTGAGAGAAGTGTTCTGATGTGGTCTCATACCGAGTCTCTAGAACACAGTTATGTGTGCATGTATCATGACCGGTGTTTCACAGTGTTTACTGAAAGAAGTGTTCTGATGTGGTCTCATACCGAGTCTCTAGAACACAGTTATGTGTGCATGTATCATGACCGGTGTTTCACAGTGTTTACTGAGAGAAGTGTTCTGATGTGGTCTCATACCGAGTCTCTAGAACACAGTTATGTGTGCATGTATCATGACCGGTGTTTCACGATGTTTACTGAGAGAAGTGTTCTGATGTGGTCTCATACTGAGTCTCTAGAACACAGTTATGTGTGCATGTATCATGACCGGTGTTCTCTCATACCGAGTCTCTAGAACACAGTTATGTGTGCATGTATCATGACCGGTGTTTCACGGTGTTTACTGAGAGAAGTGTTCTGATGTGGTCTCATACCGAGTCTCTAGAACACAGTTATTTGTGCATGTATCATGACCGGCGTTTCACGGTGTTTACTGAGAGAAGTGTTCTGATGTGGTCTCATACCGAGTCTCTAGAACACAGTTATGTGTGCATGTATCATGACCGGTGTTTCACGGTGTTTACTGAGAGAAGTGTTCTGATGTGGTCTCATACCGAGTCTCTAGAACACAATTATGTGTGCATGTATCATGACCGGTGTTTCACAGTGTTTACTGAGAGAAGTGTTCTGATGTGGTCTCATATTGAGTCTCTAGAACACAGTTATGTGTGCATGTATCATGACCGGTGTTTCACAGTGTTTACTGAGAGAAGTGTTCTGATGTGGTCTCATACCGAGTCTCTAGAACACAGTTATGTGTGCATGTATCATGACCGGTGTTTCACGGTGTTTACTGAGAGTGTTTCATGTAACAATTCTTGTACAGCGGCACTATAACCTCTTTATATATAACGTCAGACATGTTTACAGTTTTACCCGGTGTGGACTGGTCTGCCATGCTGTGCCTTCATTGACTACATCCTGGTTTCAGTCCTGTGGCTCACATGAGGTGGAGCTTCTCCACACGTCAAGGTAAACATTTAAATTTTTCTGAGAAAAATAACATTTTTAAGACTGAGTGACTTTTTAATATGTATATTTTTTGCAGTGCATCCAGCGCGGGGAGCACATAATATGATTTCCCATTTTTCCTCCTCAGAGTTCCAATTTATTGAAGTAACAGAGCAGAAAATGCACTGACAGCTGTAGCACTTTATTGCGAATTAGTATATACATTCAACACCCCGCGAGGAAAGCCAGGCCTCATTGTACTGCAGTAATTGCTGGAGGCTGGAGGAGACGAAGGGGCAACGCCAGTCGAGCAATTACAAGCTAATGTTGACAGGGTATACTTTTAGCATCAGATCCCATTTGGATGTGGGACTGGCGCTGGAAGGAGACGTTTGGGTGAGGTTTGGTGGAGTTACGAGTGGGGGAAGCAGGTGTTAAATAATGACAAATGTAAATGCTCTCTACCAGCTCAACCGCTGTTCCACTTTTTCTTATCCTCATCCTCCTGGTGTCGTTTTACCATCTATACTGAATCATATTTGAAGGGAAATTATCCTGATTTTTTAAAAAAAAAATTCTCCCCTTTTTCTCCCCAATTGCACTTGGCCAATTACCCCACTCTACCTGGCTGTCCCGGTCGCTGCTCCACCCCCTCTGCCAGTCCAGGGAGGGCTGCAGACTACCACATGCCTCCTCCCATACATGTGGAGTCACCAGTCGCTTCTTTTAACCGGACAGTGAGGAGTTTCACCAGGGGGACGTAGCACGTGGGAGGATCACGTTATTCCCCCCAGTCCCCTAGGAGGCGCTAGTGCAGTGACCAGGACACATACCCACTTCTGGCTTCCCACCCGCAGACATAGCCAATTGTGTCTGTAGGGACGCCCGACCAAGCCGGAGGCAACACGGGGATTTGAGCAGGACAGCCCCGTGTTGGTAGGCAACAGAACAGATCGCTATGCTACCCGGATGCCCAATTATCCTGATTTTCAACACTGACTCTACCTATCTGCTGTAGGGAAAACACTCCATTAGCTGCCACAATACTGAGCAGAATTGTGTGTGTCTCTGAAACGTTGCTGAAGTTGTGTCTGCTGGGGACCACACTGACCTGTGAATGTGAAAACACACTTCCTGACTAGCTGATAGGCTGCAATGTAAATTAAAATGTGGATGTCAATGTTAAGTACAGCTGAATAAGAAAATGTGAAAATCTAGATTCAGGAAACTTTATTGTCACACAACTAGGTTGACAGTATTTGTTAACGGTACAACATGGTGGCTCCATCTTAACATACCAAACTTTCCAATGTAAATACATACAATAAATGAATACTTATGGACTACACAAAACAACAACAGCGTATTCATTAAGGGGTATCAGCGGTCATGGTTAAGAGAGGATGGAGTTGCGGGTTCTTATTACATTGGGGGAAAAACAGTCTCTGAAACAGGCGTGTTTTGAACTGACTGACATCCTATGATTTTGGAGGCCTTTTTCACAATCCATTGGCGCTTGGTTTTACTAATGCGGTTTGTGGTTCCATATCAGACTGTAAAGGAGGATGTGGGGATGCTTTGGATGACGACGGTGTAAAATTGGACCAGTAGCTGTTTGTGCCTTTTTGATGATGGAGTTGCTGTTGGTATCCCATTACAAGTTATTGCTGATATGAGTGCCGAGGAACTTGAAGGAGTCTATCATGGTTATGGATTGGTCAGCGATATGGATGGGTTCTTTGGCAGTCTTGTTTTTTCTTCTTAAGTCAATAGCTATTTGCATGGTTTTGGAGGTGTTGAGCAGGAGGTTGTTGTTATTGTACCATCTTACTGCCCTGTTCACTTCTTGTTGGTATGGAGTCTCGTTGTTGTCTGAGATGAGGCCCACAATGGTGGTATCATCTGCATACTTGGATACTTTGACTGAGTTGTCCAGGGAGGTGAATTGGTTAGTGTACAGGCAGAAGAGCAGGGGAGAGAGGGGGCAAGGTGTACGGCTGTTCACCTTGACTCTTTGTGATCCATTGTTGAGGAAGCCCATGATCCAGTGGTTTATGGCCGGGTTGATGTTCATATCCTGTAGTTTGGATGATAGTTTGGAGGGGATTATCGTGCTGAGTGTTGAGATGAAGTTGATCAACAGGATGTGTGCATAGGTGTTGGGGGTCTCCAGATGTTTTAATGTTATGGAGTATCAGGCTGATGGCACCTGAGTCGGTATAGAACCCTGGCTCATCTGCGGCCAGTACCCTGGTTGGCAGAATGACAACAATTACTCAGGAATGGGTAGGTTTTGTTGATCTAGAGTTCCATGTAATCCTTCTCTGATGTTTAATATTTCCTCGTGGGTATATTTGAAAATACATGATGATTTATGAACAAGTAATGCTGACAATAGTGACACAGACAACAATACAGCTTATACAAGAGAGAGCCAAGCAGCCACCATTACTCAGTATACTCAACTCAACTGCCCTATCTATGTTGTTATGCAGCCGTACGCATCACTGATATTTGCATTTTCCAAAACAGGACTAAGTTGATGGCTTGGCTATGATCTTGGCTTTAGTGTTGTTAGAATTATCTCAGAATGCAAGTTTAAAGGAAGACCATCACAATTTTCAACATTATCTCTCTCTCTCTAGATATCTACTTCAGTCAACACCGCATACAGCCGTATTATGACTATAAGAAAATGCAAATATCAACACTACATATTAAAGCTGTCAATAGTGGTGATATTTGCATTTTATAAAACAGAACTAAATTAAGCTGATGGCTTTACTAAGCATTAACTTAGACTTGCAATTGGAAAATACCATTTGAAGGGTCTCAGAATGCAAGTTTAAATGGAATCCCAACTACAGTCTTCAACATTATCTCCATATGTGTACACAGTATATGTCAAAATTACATGCAGCTGTATGAGAAAATGGGAATAACAATACTACATACAGTTGTATAATGTAGAGTTGTTATTCATATTTATTTATACAATTCAGTCTATCTGCAAACCAGGAAGCAAGTTTTTACATTCACAGATTGTCCATCAGACGTCACAGGCAGACATAGCTGGATAGCTTAGCAGATAAGAACTCCGGCTTTCCCGCCAGAGACTGAGATTCAAACCCCGGTTGGAACGAATCTCCAGTAAGAGTCCGTGGGTTAGAGTCCTAACGCTATACAAGCCAACTAACATGAGTGAAAGTAACATGAATAAAGTCATATCGGTTTGGACGCTGCCCGGGGTAACAAGGTCCGTGTCAGGTGTTGAGGAACCAAGACAACCTGATGAGGCTACTGGAACAAGACATTCATATGAGTGGCAATACGAAGCATATGTGGGAACTGTGGACCAGTACGAGACCTACTTCCACACGTAGCTGATGTCTCAATGCACGAGTTTAATGCAAACATTATTGATGTTTGTCACAACTTGAGATGGAGAGACTCCAACAGCATGACCATACAAATCAGAACCCTGAATGGCTGCCCAGTAGGCAGGAGATATAGATGAGGACAGACTCTAAACAGCTGAAACAATCCTACCAGCCATGTCAGCTGAAGCTACTCAGGTGCAACGGAGAATCATGGCCAGACTAAAGAGTCAACCCCCGGGCTGAGTTTCCACAGCTCAGTGACAAAGTACCATCACAAAGCCTGCTTGCAGATGTGAACACAGCCTTACACAATATCTCGACTGCCACCATAACAGAGACTGCATCCATAATCCTGGAGATGCTTGGGTACAGGATTAAGAACACAGGTCACCAACAGAAACCTCCATGGAAGAGAAGAATGGAAGCCAAGATGAAAGCAGCACAGAGGGATGTTAGCCAGTTAACAGAGGTGCAGAAAGGTGTGATGGAAGACAGACCTTGGTTGAAGAAGTAGAGAGATGGCCATAAGTGAGGTCCTGGAAACTGTCAAACCAAGGCTCACAACTCTGCCACCAGGCTGATGAGATACACTAGAGAAGCAGAAGCCAGCAGTAAAGGGCCTGTTCCTCAGAGAACCATCCAGAGTGCACTCTGTGACTATAACAGGGTTATCAAATCAGGCTCATAAAATCAGTCTCATAAATTTATTAATCATTGTTTTTGGTGTTTGATGCTTTATAATTAAACTAAAATTGATAGAATAATCAAATCAGTCTCATGAATCAATCTCATAAAGTTATCAAGCATTAATTCTGATGTTAAATACTTTATAATTAAACTACTAAAATTGATGGCATAATCAATGCTACATCGACTGGAGTACTTTGATTGGCAGGGGAAGGCTTTAATAAATATTGTCACAAAACAGGCAGGACAATTTACTTCAATGAAAATAATTCACTAGAAGAATCAATAAAGAAAATCAACTAATACTAATCCACACTAATTATCTATCTCATACTGATCAGATTCAATCCATGATACTAATACTAATCCACACTAATCATCTATCTCATACTGATCAGATTCAATCCATGATACTAATACTAATCCACACTAATCATCTATCTCATACTGATCAGATTCAATCCATGATACTAATACTAATCCACACTAATCATCTATCTCATACTGATCAGATTCAATCCATGATACTAATACAAATCAACACTAATCATCTATCTCATACTAATCAGGTTCAATCCATGATGAGCAGCGATGTCATGATCAAGGCACACAGGGTGATATGAGGTAGTGAAGCTGTGTAAATAGTGTATGTGTGTAACTAAGTGTATGTGTGTACTTATTGCTCTGCACTGAAGGGGGGTGCATGTGGGAGTGCGTGTGTGTGTGTGTGTGCTTGTGTTATTGCACGCAGCGAGGAAATGGCACCAAAAGAACAAAGAAAGGTTTTGTGTGTGTGTGTGTGTGTGTGTGTGTGTGTGTGTGTGTGTGTGTGTGCACATGCTGCTGCGTACTGGAGAGAGAAGGTGTGTGTGTGTGCGCGCATGCTGCTGCGTACTGGAGAGAGAAGGTGTGTGTGTGTGCGCGCATGCTGCTGCGTACTGGAGAGAGAAGGGTGTGTGTGCACATTGTGCTGCGTACTGGAGAGAGAAGGTGTGTTTGTGTGTGTTTGTGCGCATGCTGCTGCGTACTGGAGAGAGAAGGTGTGTTTGTGTGTGTTTGTGCGCATGCTGCTGCATACTGGAGAGAGAAGGTGTGTTTGTGTGTGTGCACATTGTGCTGCGTACTGGAGAGAGAAGGTGTGTTTGTGTATGTGTGTGCGCATGCTGCTGCGTACTGGAGAGAGAAGGTGTGTGTGTGTGTGTGCGCATGCTGCTGCGTACTGGAGAGAGAAGGTGTGTTTGTGTATGTGTGTGCGCATGCTGCTGCGTACTGGAGAGAGAAGGTGTGTGTGTGTGTGCGCGCATGTTGCTGCGTACTGGAGAGAGAAGGTATGTTTGTGTGTGTTTGTGCGCATGCTGCTGCATACTGGAGAGAGAAGGTGTGTTTGTGTGTGTGTGTGCGCATGCTGCTGCGTACTGGAGAGAGAAGGTGTGTTTGTGTGTGTGTGTGTGTGTGTGTGCGCATGCTGCTGCGTACTGGAGAGAGAAGGTGTGTGTGTGTGTGTGTGTGTGCGCATGCTGCTGCTGCTGCGTACTGGAGAGAGAAGGTGTGTGTGTGTGTGTGTGTGTGTGTGCTGCTGCGTACTGGAGAGAGAAGGTGTGTTTGTGTGTGTGTGTGTGTGTGCGCATGCTGCTGCGTACTGGAGAGAGAAGGTGTGTTTGTGTGTGTGTGTGTGTGTGTGCGCATGCTGCTGCTGCGTACTGGAGAGAGAAGGTGTGTGTGTGTGTGTGTGTGTGTGTGTGTGTGGGTGGTGTACGGGTGCATGTGCGCAGTGGAAAGGGGAAGTGTGTGCGAGGGAAAGGCTGGGCGACATGGCCCAGACGGGATGCTGCAGCGATGGGAGTGTGTTAGATCGAGGTAAAAAAGAGTGAGAGAGAGGAAGAGACGGGGAGAGATCACCTGCACACTCCATCTACCAAGGTGGTAAACAAAAGAAGCCAAAACGAACGTAGCAAATGAATAAAAGAAACGTCCGTCCAGCAAACTCAGTGGGGATCCGTGTGTGCAGCTGAATAAGGAATGAATTCAACCAACAGTACTTTTCTCAAGTAGCAAGGGGAGAGTCAACCAAAAGGAGAAGGAAAGGACAAAATTAAAAGCTAAAAAACCTAAAAAGCTGAGATGAGACTTGCTTGCTACAGAGACTGCACACAGCCCACCAAGCAGTACAACGGACCAAAGAACATCTATATGGGCCAGCCATATCAGCTGATATACAGCAAATGGTTGGGAGCTGCCCCACCTGTCAACAACACCTACGGAAGAATCAGAAGGAGCCACTAAAATTCCATGAGCTGCCAGAGCTACCGTGGAACCAAGTAGGTGTGGACATTTTTGAGCTACAAGGCAAATCTGATACAGCGCGGACTCACATTTGCGGCAGCCTCACCCAGTGCCGTCGGTGCAGTGGCTTTGTCCACGTCTGTGTCTAAATTTTTGTCTACGTTTGTTGGCTGGGAGAGCTGGTGCTGGATCGGCTGGGAGGGCTTGGTCTGCTTCATCTGGTTGCCACAGGGACCACGACCCCTGCTTGGTGCTGCGCCCGAGGAGGAGACATGGAGGGCGGTCTGACAGGACGTGTATTCAGGGCAGGCTAGGCTAACTGCTAGCCCATGCAGACCGGTGGTTCAGACAGTCATCCTGGCTGGCATTTGATCCCTTGGACAGTGATTTTATTTTTAATTTTTTGGTTTGGATATATGTGCTAGTTTGAAAATGTGTGTTCTTGTAATTCTTGAATGTCTTTTTGTCTGTATGTTGTACTGCTGTGGGCTGGGGGAAACGGCATTTCGTTTCACTTCATGTGCGCAAGTTCATGAGGTGAAATGAGTGTTCCTGATTCCTGATTCCTGAAATCTTTCCTCCTCACAGTAGATTACTTCTCAAAGTATCCGGCGGTCCAACAAATGTGTGACAAAACAGCAAGCACAGTAACAGCAAAGCTGAAGGCTGTGTTTTCCAGACATGGCGTTCCAAAGGAAGTGGTGAGTGACTACATGCCATTAGCTACTGCGGAGATGAGTCAATCTGCAAGTGACTGAGGCACAACATGGACATTCTCAAGCCCAGACTATCCACAGTCTAGCAGGATGGCAGAACGCACAATAAAGACAATTAAATACATGATGAAGAAGGTGGAGCAGACTAAGACAGACCCCCACCTGGCTCTGTTGACTTTAAGGAACACTCCTGTGACTAGACTTGGGCTCTCTCCTGCAGAAAGGCTGATGGGTTGGCCCCCTTTAGTCAAGTGGTTAGCGATGTTGCCTTGTGGTGCAATACACCCCAGGTCGAATCCCGCAGCAGGCTGAAATATACTCGGTTACATGGAAAACGCTGAACTGAAGGACAGCACAGAAGCTCTGATCATAGCAGCACAAGACCAGGCACTCAGGACCAGTTCAGTTGAGGCAGGGGTCTACCACACCAGACAAGACCCAAGAATCTGGCTGTGCAAAAACGCCCTGAGACAGTCCAGCACTTACTAGCTGGGAGGGTGTAAAATGCTAGCTGGGAAAGCATACACTGAAAGGCATAACTAAGTGGCTGGGATAGTGTACAGGAAGATCTGTACTGAATACAGACTGGAAGTCCCCAAGTCCAAAGGGGAGACACCACCAAAGGTGGTTGAGAAAGGCAGAGCTAAGATCCCGTGGGACTTAAAATTCCAGACTGACAAGCAGATGCTGGCTAACCAACCAGACATTGTGGTGGTCAACAAGGAACAGAAGACAGCAGTAGCAATCGATGTTGCAATCCCGAGCGATGGCAACACCAGGAAGAAAGAGCACAGGAAGCTAGAGAAATACCAAGGGCTGAATGAAGAACTAGATCGGATGTGGAAGGTGAAATCCACAGTAGACCCAGTGGTAATAGCAGCACTAGGGAATGTGATGCCCAAGCTGGAAGAGCAGCTCCTTTCCCTTAAAGATGTTAGTGTCTTGCTACTCTAAAGAATGAATACAAATGTCATGTAACAGCAAAGAAATGTGAGTCTGTTTTTATCAGTAGATGCTCAAAACATATAGCACACATTTGTAAAATGTGAAGGTCTTGGGTCATAAAGCTTTCCACTGTCTGTCTATCATTAGCCATAGCCTGGTGAGAAGATCAGCGGCCCAGTCTCACGAAGAACAAATCAACATAAAATGTGACCACATGAGCATGATGGAAATGAGAAAAGCCAAACCTCTCTCTCCTTTGTCTTGTGTCTTTCGTCCCTCTAAACAGCAGACATTCCAGTAGCTTTTCCTCTTTACTGAGACATTATGATGCAGGAGAAATGGCTTGGGGAAATACTTGATCCCAGATCTGCAGATATACAGAGGCGGCGGGTCTCCACCTCTCTATCTTAGTTCACAACTGACTCCATCGTGACATCATGCATGCCTGCATGAAACACCAAAGTCCAAAATGGAGCACTTCACAGTCTTCACAAAATACTTCACAGTCTTTTGCACTGATTGAGCCTTTGTGTTGTTCAGTGAGCGGAGGTGTTGAAATGCAAAGCGCTGTGGGGTATTTTAGGGGTGAAGGAGAATTGGCAGCATGTGACCAGCAGCCTGTCTGTCCAGAGAGCAAGTGAACCACCGCAGGCCTTCGTGAGGCCCAAGAGAACCGTAGTCAAGTGAGAACGTCTTCATGGCTTGGTGAAAGAGTACGGCTCGCGTTGGCCAACATACAAAAAATACAACTCAAGATGGATTCCAGCTTGACTTGAACTATTCTCCACCAAAGCTTTTCTCCCTTGATTGATTGGTTTTGACTCACACATTTGAGCCAATTGAAGCACACCACCAAATAAAAACCATGTCCACCAGGCCTTGCAGTCAGTCAGACTATTTATATTGTGTGTAATAGAGATAAAAACTGCAACACGCTTAAAACGAGAAGAGGTGAAAAGTGAAATAAAAGAAAGTACCTGTTAACC
>JAJHIY020001912.1:7500-45000 GCA_022114975.2 Lampris megalopsis | reverse complement strand
AGAGCCACTATTCACACAAGAGCGACTATTTACACAAGAGTCACTATTAACACAAGAGGCACTATTTACACAAGAGTCACTATTAACACAAGAGTCACTATTTACACAAGAGCCACTATTAACACAAGAGTCACTATTAACACAAGATGCACTATTTACACAAGAGCCTGTAGGAGCAGTTGAGCTGCGACTGACACATTCATTTCCTGTGTGTGTGTGTGTGGCTAACAGAGAACACAGCCCTTGGGATGCTGGGAAACAAACGGCAGGTACTTGGGATGTACAACCTGAACACTTACCGTCCCTCATTTTACATGTCCCATCATCATCATCATCATCATCATCATCATCATCATCATCTTGTTCTTGGCTCTTCCTCTGGGCGAGCGGGGCATCTTACATGTGGCTGTTCAGAAGCACATGTTCCTTTCCTGTTGTGACCACTTTGCCATGTGGGATAAACTGATAACATGACACTGCTGGTCTGCCGCCTTGTTGCGCTGGCAGTGTGACGATGAGGTCAACAACGTTAACTAATGACAAACGTAGGAGGGCAGAGTCGCCCACCACTAACGTCAAGTCTGTCCTTCCCTCCACCAGAATTAAGAGCCTTTCTCTGGCGGTGAGAAACATCCCTCTTTACATCCCTCCTCCTCTTCCTCTTCTCCATGAATCGCTGCCTGCTGGTTGGTTGTTGTCACCTAGCTTACAAGTGGGGGGGAGGAAAACCGAGCAACACGTTCCACGAACAAGTGAAAAGGTGTCCAACGTACACCAAGTGTCAGGCGACTCGTTAGTTTTGTTCAGCCAGCACGCTGGCAGACCAGCACCAGCAAACATCCGCCAGGGGGCCACCTTCCAGACCACACGCTGGTTCGTCCTGGAAAAGGACGCATGGACAGAGTGGAGCGGAGCAGTGTCAGAGGTCAACACGCCACATTGTCACACACGTGTGCTTCACGCCGGGGGGACCGCATCCTGCCGGTCTCCACACTGGATCACCACAACGCCACACAGCTCGGCCCTCACAACAAACCACACCTCCACACCCCCATAACCCCACACCCCACACCTCCACACCCCCACGCCTCCACACCTCCACACTCCCACACCTCCTCACCCCCATAACCATACACCCCCACGCCTCCACACTCCTACATCCCCAAACCTCCACACCTCTTCACTGTGGGAACTTCAGATTCACCTTTTCACAGCTATGTGAAGACCAATCCCCCTCCAACCACTGCCACCCCTACAATCACAATGGACAACATATTGATGGACAGCCAAGCACCCCCCCCACACACACACACACACACACACAGACGCTTCTTCTCACCTGTGTGATGTATGTCCCTGTGCTGTAGAAGGTTTAAAGGAGTTTGTCTTCACCTGGCGTCACTCATCTCAGCTGACACTGACCTGCCATCAACTCCAACACACCTCCTATTAATAAAGATTTAATTACGAACTTAACCCCTGTCCATGCCCCCTCCTCCCTCCCACTCTCCACAGTGTACCACTCCTCCCTCCTCTCCATTAGGACAGAGAGAGACAGACAGACAGACAGAGAGACAGAGAGATAGAGAGAAAGACTGAGACAGCGAGACAGACAGACATAGACAGTGAGAGTGAGAGAGACAGAGAGAGAAACAGTGTGAGCGAGAGACAGAGACAAAGATACGGAGAGAGACAGAGAGAGAGACAGATAGAGAGAGAGAAAGACTGAGACAGCGAGACAGACAGAGACAGAGATACGGAGAGAGACAGACAGAGAGACAGAGAGACAGAGAGAAAGACAGAGACAGCGAGACAGACAGAGATAGACAGTGAGAGAGAGAGAGACAGAGAGAGAAACAGTGTGAGCGAGAGACAGAGACAGAGATACGGAGAGAGACAGAGAGAGAGACAGAGAGAGAGACAGAGAGAGACAGAGACAGAGAGAGACAGACAGAGACAGAGATACGGAGAGAGACAGAGAGAGAGAGAGAGAGAAAGACAGAGACAGACAGAGATAGACAGTGAGAGAGAGAGAGACAGAGAGAGAACCAGTGTGAGCGAGAGACAGAGACGGAGATACGGAGAGAGACAGAGAGAGAGACAGAGAGAGAGACAGTGAGAGACAGAGAGACAGAGACAGACAGACAGACAGACAGACAGACAGACAGTGAGAGAGAGAGAGAGCGACAGAGAGACACAGAGACAGAGAGAGAGAGGGACAGAGAGAGAGAGAGAGAGAGAGAGACAGAGGGACAGAGACAGAGAGACAGAGAGAGAGAGAGAGAGACAGAGAGGGACAGAGACAGAGAGACAGAGAGAGAGAATACTGTTCAAGCTGTATTTTTGATGCTTTGGCAACATTGTTGTAAAACTTACATGCTAATAAAGCCCTGTGAATTGAATTGAATTGAATTGAGAGAGAGAGACAGAGAGACAGAGAGAGAGAGACAGTGAGAGAGACACACAGAGAGAGTGTCTACCATTTTCAGCTCCAAACATATCCTGTGGTGTTTTTGTTTTGACAAAACAATGGACGTGGTATCATACTTGTGTCAGCGACCGACAGTGATGTAATCCAAACACAAACACCTGTTCTGAACACCAGGTTGTCGTGTCTGCTTGACACAAACTGAACTCTGCTTCAACTGTAATAATAATGTAATATTAAGGTGAACGGACTGGCTGAAGCATTTCAGGTCCATCATCACATTACCAGAATCAGAACTGGACATCCTGGCAAAGTAATTTGACTGGGTTTGGCTCAAATAGATCACAATACGCAATACACAAAACACACTCGACAATATACAATAAAGACAATATGTCTAGACACAGTACACAGTACACATGATAAATATATACAGCAGCGGCAAGCGGGTCAGAGGTCAGAGGTAAGAATAATGTAAATATATCAAATGAAGTACAGAGGACAATATTATTTATGGTAATGGGGTATATGAACTTAAGGTGGACATGTACCTTGATGAACTAAGATCATCTTAGTGAAATTAAAGTATGGAGAATTCTACTACTCTTAGCTGCTCCCGTTAGGGGGCGCCACAGCGGATCATCCGTTTCCATCTCTTCTTGTCCTCAGCATCTTCCTCTGTCACACCAGCCACCTGCATGTCCTCCCTCACCACATCCATAAACCTCCTCTTTGGCCTTCCTCTTCTCCTCTTCCCTGGCAGCTCCATATTCAGCATCCTTCTCCCAGTATACCCAGCATCTCTCCTCCACACATGTCCACACAGTCTCCATCTTGTCTCTCTTGCTTTGTCTCCAAACCCGTCCAACCTGAGCGGTCCCTCTAATATACTCGTTCCTAATCCTGTCCTTCTTCATCACTCCCAGTGAAAATCTTATCATCTTCACCTCTGCCACCTCCAGCCCTGCCGCCTTACATTAATGTATGCAGAATATTGCTCATCTAAATACTTGAGATACAGATGAAAGAATTTATTTATGGGGTTGATAACAGAAAAACTTGCTATAGGTTCTCAACATATAGAGAATTATCAACCCCGCACTGAACATTTTAAGTCTCTGTCAAAGTCAGGAATGATGGTCTCCTCATTGTTCCTACTGACAGCACACCACCTGGTAGGCTTCTTCGCGGTTATGTAGGGTTGGTGAAGGTGATAACGTGACGGTCTCAACTTTTCATTGTCACCCATCATGGTACGGTATGTCTCTCATTACAACTCCTCTCCAAACGTTTTGTGACAGTGGTACTTCAACATGGCCGACCTTGAAGGCCCTGCGACTCCTTCTCCCTGGCATCCAGACGTTATCAGCCAATTCCACTGGGGTGGAAGCTGATTTATGTTTCCATAGATAATAACGTACAGTATCTCTAACACGTGTAAAATGATCCCAAAGCACAACCTGTCTCATTGATTAATGCCGATTTAATTAAGCAGTGCACTAATTAGGCAATAAATAATGACAAGGTGGGCATTTATGCAAAGATAATAGCACACCTTGCCTGAGGTGACGTCTGAGAGAAGTTGTCCAATCACATTGTTTCTCTGGACAACAATAGATTGAGATTAAATGAACCAGTGAAACTGTTTGACCATCGTAAACACCTGCAACAGCCATGAAAATGACATCCTCTTGTCTCAGTTTGCATAGAGATAACTAACAGCCATTGTAAAGTAAACAGGTGATGAAGGAATGGGGCGTTAGTATCTTGGGCTGCATTTTTTTAAATATCGCAAAGCTTCAAGGCTTGAATTACTGTCGTAATGTAATCATGGCCACCTTCCGCACAAGTAATTTACAACTATCTACAACACAACACAATAGTAGGTAGAGCATCTACGTTTGGTTTATCTGTTCACAAAAAGAAAAGAAAAAGATATATCTCCTCCTCCAAAGGAGGCGATAAAGCCACAGATACAGGGCATGGAAACTCATAACAATGCATGAAGGGTCTCACCTGAAGTCCAGCAGCCTAAGACTATATGACAAGTGAAAAGATAGGGCCAAGGGTTAGTGAGTGTCAGGGCCACTATCCAGAATGAAACAAGGAACCTCCATGAGTACATCAGAAAGAAGTTCCCCCAGGATGAACTGCTGAGTGAGTCCCTCAGGCAGCAGAAGACAGAATGCAGAGGAAGAAGAAGAGGAGCTATCATTGAAAATCAAGCCCCTTCATGGAATGTACCATCGACATAGAGAATACGTAGCTGATATCGAGAAATCCTACCAATGGCTAGAAAAGGCTGGACTGTAGGACAGCACAGAAGCTCTGGTCATAGCAGCACAAGAACAGGAACTCATGACCAGATCAGTTGAGGAAGGGGTCTACCATACCAGACAAGACCCAGATGCAGGCTATGCAAAGACATCCCTGAGACAGTCCAGCACTTACTAGCAGGAAGTAAAATGCTAGCTGGGAAAGCATACTTGGCGTAGCCAAGTGGCTGGGATAGTGTACAGGAACATCTGTACTGAATATAAACTGGAAGTCCCCAAGTCCAAATGGGAGACACCGCCAAAGGTGGTTGAGAATGGCAGAGCTAAGATCCCGTGGGACTTCAAGTTCCAGACTGACAGGCAGGTGCTGGCTAACCAACCAGACATTTTGGTGGTCGACAAGGAACAGAAGACAGCAGTAGTGATCGATGTTGCAATCCCAAGCGATGGCAACACCAGGAAGAAAGAGCATGAGAAGCTAGAGAAATGCCAAGGGCTTAGGGAAGAGCTAGAACGGATGTGGAAGGTGAAATCCACAGTAGTCCCAGTGGTAATAGGAGCACTAGGAGCTGTGACCCTGGAGAGTGGCTCCAGCAGATTCCAGGACCAACATCTGAGGTCTCTGTCCAGAAGAGTGCAGTCCTAGAAACAGCTAAGATACTGTGCAGAACCCTCAAACTTCCAGACCTGTGCTAGAGCACCTAAGCTTGAGGAAGACACACACCACCTGAAAAAGGGTGAGTGGGAGATTTACACACATACATAAGGATGCTCACGTGCCCATTGTAGGAGCTTTCGGCAGTGGACAGGGCTCATCATGGGCACTCTTACCCACCTGTGGCTATGCAGCCCCATATGCAGCAAGCTGTGATGCATTGTGTTCTGTGGGATTGGACCAGACAGGCTAGCCTTCGCTCTCCATGTGCATCAGTGAGCCTTGGGAGCCCATGACCCTGTCATCAGTTCACCAGTTGTCTTTCCTTGGACCACTTTTGATAGGTACTGACCACTGCTTACCAGGAACATCAAAAAGACCTGCCGTTTTGGAGATGCTCTGACCCAGTCGTCTAGCCATGACAATTTTGGCCCTTGTCAAAGTCACTCCGATCCTTATACGTGCCCATTTTTCCTGCTTCCAACACATCAACTTCAAGAAATGACTGTTCACTTGCTGCCTGATATATCCCACCCCTTGACAGGTGCCATGGTAACAAGATAATCAATATTATTGTTTTACCTGTTAGCGGTTTTAATGTTTTGGCTGGTGTGTGTGTGTGTGTGTGTGTGTGTGTGTGTGTGTGTGTGTATATATATATATATGTATAGGTCAATAAAGGTATCAATATTTCAGAGATTAAGTTGTGGGACATCCGGTGAGCTCATTAATCAAATCACACCCTCCTGTCCCATTCTCCACAAACCGGGACCCCAAAGTAAAAATACCAATTTCCTCTTAGGCGGCGTCAGCAGGAAAAGGAGAGAGAGCAGCGAGTCAGCGGCTCACCAACATCCACACCACTATTTTCTGATCATCCGGTCACACGGCTATTTGAGGTAAATATGCTCAGCTGCCGTTGCCCGTGTCAGATGTCCCCGCGTCCCGACGCCTGATGTGTGTGTAAAAGGAGTGTTAGCTACACTGATTAATGGTCTCTGGCTTTGGCGCGGGTGTAAGCCGCCTGCGTCCAGACAGAAGTGACAAATAAATCTATCAATCATAAACAGGGGTGGAGGTGGGGGGATCCTAATCCCAGAGCTATCAGACAGAGTTGCAACCTAAACACTTTGTTACCCGGTGAGCAAGTGAGCGAGTGAGTGAGTGAGCGAGCGAGCGAGCCCCAGTTAACACACAGATGAAGCGTGTGGTTAAAAGCATTTTAAAATTGAGAGCAATTAGTCTATACAATGGTTCTTTCCAGCATAGTGCTGGACGATATGGAAAATATCATTATCACAATAATCAGTGGTCATTATACTCAAAATCATTATATATTATGATATTTACTGACATTTGCATAAATGCTATGTTTAAGAATGTAAAGTAATGTCAATGTAATTCAAGGTAATTCAGTGTAATGTAATTTTTTTGTACAAAGTGGGTCTTATTTGGAGTTTTTGCCATCATACACATCAGGTATGATATCAGTTTCCTCATCGTCTTCATTCAGTAGATGTTGGACACGGACCACGGCTGGACTCAGCTTTACAGCGGTGTCTTCTGGGACAAGTGAACAGGAGTGTTTAAACAACAAACCCCCCGAGTGTGTCAGTCAGACTGTGTCCATGACTGTCCACCATCCATGACTTCTCTATGGAGCTGGCCACTAGTTTATGGCACAGACTGCTACTTCCTGCAGGCTGAACCAGGAAGTAGATCAGCAACGTCATCCACAATTGATTGGACATCTCACATCATGACCCCCACCCCTTTTTCTCCCAATTGTACTTGGCCAATTACCCTATTTTTCAAAGCCGTCCCAGTTGCTGCTGATCCGGGGAGGGCTGTAGACTACCACACGTCTCCTCCAATACATGTGGAGTCACCAGCCGTTTCTTTTCACCTGACAGTGAAGAGTTTCACCAGGGGGAAGTAGCACGTGTGAGGATCACACCATTCCCCCCAGTTCCCCCTCTCTCCCGAACAGGTGCCCTGACCAACCAGAGGAGGCGCTAGTGCAGCAACCAGGACACAAACCCACATCCGGCTTCCCACCTGCAGACACGGCCAATTGTGTCTGTAGGGATGCCTGACCAAGCTGGAGGTAACACAGGGATTCAAACCGGTGATCCTCATGTTGGTAGGCAATGGAATAGACCGCTACACTACCCACACACCCTCACATCATAAATTTTAACCTTCACTTCCACATACGTGGTTTAGATAATTGGGTTAAATTGGACTTGTTGAAACATGTCTGTCCCTCCTGTTCAGGTGTCCCATAAGACACTGCTGTAAAGCTGAGTCCAGCGGTGGTCCATGTCCACCATCTACTGAATGAGGACAGTGAGTAAAATGACATCATAACTGATATGATGAAAAAACTATGAGAATAACATCCAGGTTCTAAAAAAATACAGAATCATCCTTTCAGACTGAAGACTATTGTGCAGTTGAAAATGCCAGCTGATACATCCTGCTTGTTAGGGTATATGGTTGATCCATCCTGCTTGTTAGGGTATATGGTTGATCCATCCTGCTTGTTACGGTATATGGTTGATACATCCTGCTTGTTAGGGTATATGGTTGATACATCCTGCTTGTTAGGGTATATGGTTGATACATCCTGCTTGTTAGGGTATATGGTTGATACATCCTGCTTGTTAGGGTATATGGTTGATCCATCCTGCTTGTTACGGTATATGGTTGATCCATCCTGCTTGTTAGGGTATATGGTTGATCCATCCTGCTTGTTAGGGTATATGGTTGATCCATCCTGCTTGTTACGGTATATGGTTGATACATCCTGCTTGGTAAAGTATATGGTTGATCCATCCTGCTTGTTAGGGTATATGGTTGATACATCCTGCTCGGTACGGTATATGGTTGATCCATCCTGCTTGGTACGGTATATGGTTGATCCATCCTGCTTGGTACAGTATATGGTTGATACATCCTGCTTGTTATATGGTTGATCCATCCTGCTTGGTACGGTATATGGTTGATACATCCTGCTTGGTACGGTATATGGTTGATCCATCCTGCTTGGTACGGTATATGGTTGATCCATCCTGCTTGTTAGGGTATATGGTTGATCCATCCTGCTTGTTAGGGTATATGGTTGATACATCCTGCTTGGGACAGTATATGGTTGATACATCCTGCTTGGTACGGTATATGGTTGATACATCCTGCTTGGTACGGTATATGGTTGATACATCCTGCTTGGTACGGTATATGGTTGATCCATCCTGCTTGGTACGGTATATGGTTGATCCATCCTGCTTGGTACGTATATGGTTGATCCATCCTGCTTGGTACGGTATATGGTTGATACATCCTATTTGTTAGGGTATATGGTTGATACATCCTGCTTGGTACGGTATATGGTTGATACATCCTGTTTGTTAGGGTATATGGTTGATACATCCTGTTTGTTACGGTATATGGTTGATACATCCTGCTTGGTACGGTATATGGTTGATACATCCTGCTTGGTACGGTATATGGTTGATCCATCCTGCTTGGTACGGTATATGGTTGATCCATCCTGCTTGGTACAGTATATGGTTGATACATCCTGCTTGGTACGGTATATGGTTGATCCATCCTGCTTGGTACGGTATATGGTTGATCCATCCTGCTTGGTACAGTATATGGTTGATCCATCCTGCTTGGTACGGTATATGGTTGATACATCCTGCTTGGTACAGTATATGGTTGATCCATCCTGCTTGGTACAGTATATGGTTGATACATCCTGCTTGTTATATGGTTGATACATCCTGCTTGGTACGGTATACGGTTGATCCATCCTGCTTGGTACGGTATATGGTTGATACATCCTGCTTGGTACGGTATATGGTTGATACATCCTGCTTGGTACGGTATACGATTGATACATCCGGCTTGGTACGGTATATGGTTGATACATCCTGCTTGGTACGGTATATGGTTGATCCATCCTGCTTGTTATATGGTTGATCCATCCTGCTTGGTACGGTATATGGTTGATACATCCTGCTTGGTACGGTATATGGTTGATACATCCTGCTTGGTACGGTATATGGTTGATCCATCCTGCTTGGTACAGTATATGGTTGATACATCCTGCTTGGTACGGTATATGGTTGATCCATCCTGCTTGGTACGGTATATGGTTGATCCATCCTGCTTGTTATATGGTTGATCCATCCTGCTTGTTATATGGTTGATACATTCTGCTTGTTATATGGTTGATACATCCTGCTTGGTACGGTATACGGTTGATCCATCCTGCTTGTTATATGGTTGATACATCCTGCTTGTTATATGGTTGATACATCCTGCTTGGTACGGTATATGGTTGATCCATCCTGCTTGGTACAGTATATGGTTGATACATCCTGCTTGGTACGGTATATGGTTGATCCATCCTGCTTGGTACAGTATATGGTTGATCCATCCTGCTTGGTACGGTATATGGTTGATCCATCCTGCTTGGTACGGTATATGGTTGATCCATCCTGCTTGTTATATGGTTGATACATCCTGCTTGTTATATGGTTGATACATTCTGCTTGTTATATGGTTGATACATCCTGCTTGGTACGGTATATGGTTGATACATCCTGCTTGGTACGGTATATGGTTGATACATCCTGCTTGGTACGGTATATGGTTGATCCATCCTGCTTGGTACAGTATATGGTTGATACATCCTGCTTGGTACGGTATATGGTTGATCCATCCTGCTTGGTACGGTATATGGTTGATCCATCCTGCTTGTTATATGGTTGATCCATCCTGCTTGTTATATGGTTGATACATTCTGCTTGTTATATGGTTGATACATCCTGCTTGGTACGGTATACGGTTGATCCATCCTGCTTGTTATATGGTTGATACATCCTGCTTGTTATATGGTTGATACATCCTGCTTGGTACGGTATATGGTTGATCCATCCTGCTTGGTACAGTATATGGTTGATACATCCTGCTTGGTACGGTATATGGTTGATCCATCCTGCTTGGTACAGTATATGGTTGATCCATCCTGCTTGGTACGGTATATGGTTGATCCATCCTGCTTGGTACGGTATATGGTTGATCCATCCTGCTTGTTATATGGTTGATACATCCTGCTTGTTATATGGTTGATACATTCTGCTTGTTATATGGTTGATACATCCTGCTTGGTACGGTATATGGTTGATCCATCCTGCTTGTTATATGGTTGATCCATCCTGCTTGGTATGGAATATTTCCTCACAGTAAGACTACATTCAAAGTGCACTTTGAATGTTCAGCGCAGTAGAAGGAGCAGAGTACAGGCACAATAGAAAGGCGTCCGCCATCCTCATGGGTCCATCAGTTCCAATGGAACAGCATGGCTGCCAAGTGCAGAACAAGCCCCTGGTTGCTCTCAACCATCTGTGACTGGAAACAAAGACTGTGATCACATTAAAAGCCTGAATACAGAAGAAACATATCAACCCACAGTGCTTTCCATAATCTGCTCAGAGGCCTGTGCCACTACACAAACGCAGGGTGAATTCAATAAACCTAGAGCCGCCATTTAATTAAACATTTGGCAGCGAAAATTCAATTAGGCAATAATAACTAATTTCCAGGAGATCACTAATAGGTGTTAGACGCAGATAGGAAACTCTGTTGATATCCAGTGTCAATTCCAATTAGTTAGCACGCTCCCTGTTTTTTCTGCTCCTGTAGATTACACAATTACTATTTTCAAAACAGGAACAAAGAGGCCACATGTGTCTCTCGGGTCTCTCTCTCTCCCATTGCTAGGACGGCAGTCAGTCCCATGTGGACGGAGGAGTAAGTAATGCTAAGGGGAAACTAATAAGATCTTATAGGAGGAAAAAAAGAGATGATTATCTTTAATCACTAACCTGCCTCTAGTGGCGCCACCACATTATCCAGCACCTTCATCCCTTATAAAAATATCACACACACACACACACACACACACACACACACACACACACACACAGGGCAATGATGGTAGAGGAATGCCAATGGCCTCATTACTTGTCACATCACATTGTAACTGGAAATTGCTTCTTTCAGGTTTTGTTTGCTCAGGCAATTACAATAAACTCTCGGCTTGACACATTGTTTGCACAGATGTAGCGCATTAATAAACATGAGCTCTAATCTGAATTATTGAACTGCTTGCCATAATTCTGACAATGGATTTGGAGCCCCTGATGGATGGGGGGGATGGCCCAGGTATTGGCCCACTGGCTGGCCCTATCACCTGAGAAATCCTCTAATTAAATGGAGGGAAGAGGATATTCCCAAACTTCCCTCTCACAGGAATGGAGCCTGAAGCTTCTGCCAGTAGCCGCTGGCCATTGACCACCACAACACAAAAAACAACCAACAACACAGAGTAACTGGTGAACAACCAACAAAATGGAGCAAGAGACGCATGAACAGTGAGTATGACGGACGGGAATGAGTCTGAACAGTGGGATGAAGGAAGTCCAAGTGTTCGGCTTTTTCATGTTGTTGAAGAACATGAATTATCTTTAGAATGGTTATCTAAAAAATGTCTTGTTAAAAAAAGCCACATCTGGTCCCTTTTCCCACTGGCATTTCTGTCGGCAACAGTCATTCAGCGAGTTAGAGTTTTGCAACTACTCCTCTAGGTGTCGCTGTTCAAATGTACAGCAGCCCACACAGGACATGTGTCCAGTCTGTCGTGAAACAAGAAGAAGAACAAGATGGACAAGCAAGCACAAGAACAAGCACAAGAAGAACAAGAAGAAGAAAAGAAGAAGAAGAAGAAGCACAAGAAGAAGAAACTTGCATGTAGTATATGAAGGGTGTTAGAATACAAATCTAAACATTATCTAATATTTGACTGGTTTGAGTTAAGTACTTGATCAGGATTGATATATTGTCCATTATTACCATGTCAGATGACACTGTTGATCAGTCTTCTTTCTCCAAAATATGCAAGCTACCGCTGGATTACCCCGCTGGTGTTGCACCAACATCTGTGACCAAGGAAGTTGTGACCTGCAGGTGAACGCTTTCTGCACGCTCAGGAGCACGTCAGCTGAGATCTGCAGTATGAAAACAAACTAGTTAAGAAATGAAGGGTAACTACTTTACATCATCTCTGTTTCCTCTGAAAGAAAGCAACAACTTGCTCAAAAACTGCAGACGTTTCGAACAAGACTGCCTCACATCCTGGAGTCAGAGGAAACATCAACAGCCGTAAAAAAACCCAAGTTACACCATTACAGTACATCTGTGTGTTCAAGGTCAGACCAGTCAAAAGACACGCTGTATTTCACATGACACGGCCAGGCGGTGAGTGTTGAAGATGTACATGGAGGTAAGGACGCAGTGGAGCAGACGAAGGGAGGTAGAGCCCAGATATTCATCTCTCCAAAAAGCCGCATGTCCTCTCCTTCTCCATCAAAGTCCTTTCCAAGGCACCAGGGAGCCAGCTTTCCAGGCAGAGGTGCAGAGGGAATATCTACAAGAAGAATGCAGGAATAGCATTTTCCCTTTTTTTCCTGTCCTTTCTTTTTTTTGGAGGCATCTTAAGATGTTCAAAAGGCATAGCAGAGGGAGGGCCTGGCTATTCTGCAGAATCAAAAAGACTATGTGGACTTTGATCACCTGCATCTCATTCAATGCAAAATTAGTGTGCCGGGGTGCTGGGCTTGTCCCCATGTGAGCAGGACGGGAGCATACTACACTGTACACAGACAGACAGAGACATGAGACAGGTCTGGTACTATACTGTACACAGACAGACAGATACATGAGACAGGTCTGGTACTACACTGTACTCAGACAGACACAGAGACATGAGACAGGTCTGGTACTACAATGTACTCAGACAGACAGAGACATGAGACAGGTCTGGTACTACACTGTACACAGACACAGAGACAAGAGACAGGTCTGGTACTACACTGTACACAGACAGACAGAGACATGAGACAGGTCTGGTATTACACTGTACACAGACAGACAGAGACATGAGACAGGTCTGGTACTACACTGTACTCAGACAGACACAGAGCCATGAGACAGGTCTGGTACTACACTGTACACAGACACAGAGACATGAGACAGGTCTGGTACTACACTGTACACAGACAGACAGAGACATGAGACAGGTCTGGTACTACACTGTACTCAGACAGACACAGAGACATGAGACAGGTCTGGTACTACACTGTACACAGACACAGAGACATGAGACAGGTCTGGTACTACACTGTACACAGACAGACAGAGACATGAGACAGGTCTGGTATTACACTGTACACAGACACAGAGACATGAGACGGGTTTGGTACTACACTGTACACAGACACAGAGACATGAGACAGGTCTGGTACTACACTGTACACAGACACAGAGACATGAAACAGGTCTGGTATTACACTGTACACAGACACAGAGACATGAGACAGGTCTGGTACTTCACTGTACACAGACAGACAGAGACATGAGACAGGTCTGGTACTACAATGTACTCAGACAGACAGAGACATGAGACAGGTCTGGTACTACACTGTACACAGACAGACAGAGACATGAGACAAGTCTGGTACTACAATGTACTCAGACAGACAGAGACATGAGACAGGTCTGGTACTACAATGTACTCAGACAGACAGAGGCATGAGACAGGTCTGGTACTACAATGTACTCAGACAGACAGAGACATGAGACAGGTCTGGTACTACAATGTACTCAGACAGACAGAGACATGAGACAGGTCTGGTACTACACTGTACACAGACACAGAGACATGAGACAGGTCTGGTACTACACTGTACACAGACAGACAGAGACATGAGACAGGTCTGGTATTACACTGTACACAGACACAGAGACATGAGACAGGTCTGGTACTACACTGTACACAGACAGACACAGAGCCATGAGACAGGTCTGGTACTACACTGTACACAGACACAGAGACATGAGACAGGTCTGGTACTACACTGTACACAGACAGACAGAGACATGAGACAGGTCTGGTACTACACTGTACACAGACAGACACAGAAACATGAGACAGGTCTGGTACTACACTGTACACAGACACAGAGACATGAGACAGGTCTGGTACTACACTGTACACAGACAGACAGAGACATGAGACAGGTCTGGTATTACACTGTACACAGACACAGAGACATGAGACAGGTTTGGTACTACACTGTACACAGACACAGAGACATGAGACAGGTCTGGTACTACACTGTACACAGACACAGAGACATGAGACAGGTCTGGTACTACACTGTACACAGACACAGAGACATGAGACAGGTCTGGTATTACACTGTACACAGACACAGAGACATGAGACAGGTCTGGTACTTCACTGTACACAGACAGACAGAGACATGAGACAGGTCTGGTACTACAATGTACTCAGACAGACAGAGACATGAGACAGGTCTGGTACTACACTGTACACAGACAGACAGAGACATGAGACAAGTCTGGTACTACAATGTACTCAGACAGACAGAGACATGAGACAGGTCTGGTACTACAATGTACTCAGACAGACAGAGGCATGAGACAGGTCTGGTACTACAATGTACTCAGACAGACAGAGACATGAGACAGGTCTGGTACTACACTGTACACAGACAGACAGAGACATGAGACAGGTCTGGTACTACACTGTACACACAGACACAGAGACATGAGACAGGTCTGGTACTACACTGTACACACAGACAGACAGAGACATGAGACAGGTCTGGTACTTCACTGTACACAGACAGACAGAGACATGAGACAGGTCTGGTACTACACTGTACACACAGACAGACAGAGACATGAGACAGGTCTGGTACTATAATGTACTCAGACAGACAGAGACATGAGACAGGTCTGGTACTACACTGTACACAGACAGACAGAGACATGAGACAGGTCTGGTACTACAATGTACACAGACGGACAAGACATGACACAGGTCTGGTACTACAATGTACTCAGACAGACAGAGACATGAGACAGGTCTGGTATTACACTGTACACAGACAGACAGAGACATGAGACGGGTCTGGTACTACACTGTAGACAGACACAGAGACATGAGACAGGTCTGGTATTACACTGTACACAGACACAGAGACATGAGACAGGTCTGGTACTACACTGTACACAGACACAGAGACATGAGACAGGTCTGGTACTACACTGTACACAGACACAGAGACATGAGACAGGTCTGGTACTTCACTGTACACAGACACAGAGACATGAGACAGGTCTGGTACTACACTGTACACAGACAGACAGAGACATGAGACAGGTCTGGTATTACACTGTACTCAGACAGACAGAGACATGAGACAGGTCTGGTATTACACTGTACACAGACAGACAGAGACATGAGACAGGTCTGGTACTACACTGTACACACAGGCAGACAGAGACATGAGACAGGTCTGGTACTACACTGTACACACAGACAGACAGACAGAGACATGAGACAGGTCTGGTACTACACTGTACACAGACAGACACAGAGACATGAGACAGGTCTGGTACTACAATGTACTCAGACAGACAGAGACATGAGACAGGTCTGGTACTACACTGTACACAGACACAGAGACATGAGACAGGTCTGGTACTACACTGTACACAGACAGAGACATGAGACAGGTCTGGTACTACACTGTACACAGACACAGAGACATGAGACAGGTCTGGTACTACACTGTACACAGACAGACAGAGACATGAGACAGGTCTGGTACTACACTGTACACAGACAGACAGAGACATGAGACAGGTCTGGTACTACACTGTACACACAGACAGACAGAGACATGAGACAGGTCTGGTACTACACTGTACACAGACACAGAGACATGAGACAGGTCTGGTACTACACTGTACACAGACACAGAGACATGAGACAGGTCTGGTACTACACTGTACACACAGGCAGACAGAGACATGAGACAGGTCTGGTATTACACTGTACACAGAGAGACAGAGACATGAGACAGGTCTGGTATTACACTGTACACACAGACAGACAGAGACATGAGACAGGTCTGGTACTACACTGTACACACAGGCAGACAGAGACATGAGACAGGTCTGGTACTACACTGTACACACAGGCAGACAGAGACATGAGACAGGTCTGGTACTACACTGTACACAGACAGACAGAGACATGAGACAGGTCTGGTACTACACTGTACACAGACAGACAGAGACATGAGACAGGTCTGGTACTACACTGTACACACAGACAGACAGAGACATGAGACAGGTCTGGTACTACACTGTACACACAGACAGACAGAGACATGAGACAGGTCTGGTACTTCACTGTACACAGACAGACAGAGACATGAGACAGGTCTGGTACTACACTGTACACACAGACAGACAGAGACATGAGACAGGTCTGGTACTACACTGTACACACAGACAGACAGAGACATGAGACAGGTCTGGTACTACACTGTACACACAGACAGACAGAGACATGAGACAGGTCTGGTACTACACTGTACACAGACACAGAGACATGAGACAGGTCTGATACTACACTGTACACACAGGCAGACAGAGACATGAGACAGGTCTTTTGTCAGCCCTCTGAGTGCAGTAAGACTGTGACTGTTAAGCAGACTCCCGGCAGTTACCACAAGAGCCCAACACAGACAAAGAGGTAACAGGGAAAGACAGACAGAGAGACGGGGGGGGGGGGAAGAAAGAGGAGGAAAAGAGCGAAGGAGTGAAATAAGGAAAGGAGGAACAGAGCCAAAAGCTGTCTGATCCTAAACATCCTCGTGATACACAGTAATGTGCAGTTAGTGACCCATCAGCATACAGCGTCACACACAACACAACATTCAGCATACAGCGTCACACACAACACACCCATCAGCATACAGCGTCACACACAACACACCCATCAGCATACAGCGTCACACACACAACACACCATTCAGCATACAGCGTCACACACAACACAACATTCAGCATACAGCGTCACACACAACACACCCATCAGCATACAGCGTCACACACAACACAACATTCAGCATACAGCGTCACACACAACACAACATTCAGCATACAGCGTCACACACAACACATCCATCAACATACAGCGTCACACACAACACACCCATCAACATACAGCGTCACACACAACACACCATTCAGCATACAGCGTCACACACAACACACCCATCAGCATACAGCGTCACACACAACACACCCATCAGCATACAGCGTCACACACAACACACCCATCAGCATACAGCGTCACACACAACACACCATTCAGCATACAGCGTCACACACCACACACCCATCAGCATACAGCGTCACACACAACACACCCATCAGCATACAGCGTCACACACACAACACACCCATCAGCATACAGCGTCACACACAACACACCCATCAGCATACAGCGTCACACACAACACACCCATCAGCATACCGCGTCACACACAACACACCCATCAGCATACAGCGTCACACACACAACACACCCATCAGGAGCTTCACACATTCATCATTGTGTACTGTCCCTGTGCTGAACACGAACAACTCGCAACACAAACCTGGCTCCTCTACACCTTTTCATTTGTCATAACAAGCAGTGATAGATAGGAAATCCCCCCCCCCAACAGACACTAATACACACACACACACACACACACACACACACACACACACACACACACACACACACACACACACACACACACATGCTGTAAATATTGACAAAGAACGTGACACATCACCCAATCACCGGTTGTTAAAAGCAAAGTTTACGGTGTGTTTGTTTTGTACAATGTGTGAAGGTGTGTGTGTGTGTGTGTGTGTGTGTGTGTGTGTGTGTGTGTGTGTGTGTGTGTGTGTGTGTGTGCGTGTGTGTGTGTGCGTGTGTGTGTGTGCATGTACATTAGCATATCAGTGTTTACTCCAGAAGTTACTGTGAAGCGCCTGTTTCTCCTTGGGGAGAGCTGCTTGGCAAACGGCTCGGAGTAAACAAGGCAACCGGTGACAATATGCTAATGGGTCCGATTCATTATTCCCTCCGACAAGCCCCGCCCCACTGGAAGGTGCCTCGCATCTGCTGTGACATCTCCATCTCACCTCAACATTTACCATCCGCATGCAATGCAGCGGCTCCGCCCCTCCCGCCGCCGCTGTCTGATTAATATCTCATCAAGCCTCCCGAACAGCCCATCCGTCACCTGACGGAGTGATGGGTGAAGGTGCCGGCCCGGCGAGCTGGAAATGCTGCTGGGTAGAAGTTACTCGCTTCAGAGTCTTTTGATTTCACCTGAGGTGTCAGAGTTGTCCTGACAAAGCAGGGATGGTTTGGAGACCGGTATGATCCGCCGCCCCGCTATGTCTTAATGAAGACGCTTTGCAGCGCCCCGAAGGCTGGCGCCTGCAGCTGCAGCGTGTTGCACAGCAGTCAGTACACCGCACACGAGCCAGACGAGAGACGGGAGGGGCAGGGCCACAATGAGGTGCTCCGCTAATTGAATTGGACAGTGGATTGGATTTATTAACTCCACCAATATTTACTTTGTTGCCAGTGGCCTCAACTCATTACTTTGCTATGGATTTTTCCTCCTACATGTTTACCGGGCTAACTTAATAACCACATTAGGGCGTGCTGGTCTGTGGGCCTCACCATCATTTCCATAAGCCGCAATGTGAAAAAGAGGAAGGCTGAAAGCCTTCATGATCTGCAGGAGAAACGTCTCGCCGTAGTGCTCCACTGCCCCATCGCTTCAGCAGGAGGACCAATAGGCAGAGCTACATGAACACTGTATGTAGATGGGATGTGGCAGGGATGGCTGACTCATCTTAGCCGAACATTTCCTGCCATATTTACACATCCTAATTATTCTGAATTCACTTATTTCATATTGCTTCAACTACAGCCTTAATGGGAACTTTGTCTTCTCTGATTTCAAAATGTGCCGTCGGTATGAAATTAGACAAATAACAACGAACCCTGTTCATACAGACAGCTACAGCGGTACATCCAGATTCTGACTGAACAGCGTTTTACAAGACTGACATTTGCATGGTAGATATTTAGGCAACAACAACATCGACCAAACATCTTGCAGAGACGTTGTAGTTTCAACCCCAGATTGGTCACACAAACAAGGGCTTGGGTTCTTGCTGCAGTCTGGAGCGTGCTTCAGATTTGACTGAACGTATTTGTCTTCTTGAATTCAAACTGATGAATGTTGTAGAAATTCAGTTTGTGTGCCATGTGTTTTTGCTCATTTTATTGATGACTGCTGTTGGTTTGGAAACATAACAGGAACTCAGTAACAAACTGCTGGTTAAAGAAAGCACATTTTGGGCCAACTTGTAATTTGCACAAAAGGAGCAACTGAGATGGGAACTAACAACCTGAAGATAAATCCTCAGTCTGTCTCTCCTCTCTGTTGTTCGGTTCTCAGGACGACTTGTAAATGAGTCTAAAGACCAAAATGCAAATATCTGAGGCTGCTGCGGACAACAGTCATTGATATTCAAGCTTTTTCTTGTCATCCAGGATCCAGTTGGTCCTCAGTTGGACATCACTATGGTTTTATTCTGAACTTCTAATCCTAATCCATCACATTATATCTAGTATACATATTATCTAGGGCCAGGTGTTGCAAATTAGCTACGAACACTATGAGACTTGCATCGGCTAGCTGTTTTCAGCTTGTCCATGTACACTGTATCTGTCCCTATCAAACAAAGCAAATAAATCTAATATTCACAAATATATGTACGGTACACACGTCTAAAACACAGAGGACAAGGTTGAGCAGTTGTTTGTTAGTCTACAGTGAAAAATCACAAGCTGTTCTTTAACTATGGCCGTTGTTTTTGATAACAATATTTCAAACAAGGAGAAACTAGAGGAGTCTGTTTGGACTTGGTGACAAACCCTTTTTTTGCCTACCGGGAGAAGGGGCATACAAAACCACTGTTTCGATTGAACAAGAAATATTGGGAAAAAAGTTGTTAATATGCAGCACTCAAACTAAAAAAATCTAGCTGATAAAACGCTTTGCCTGTCAGTCTGTGGATGTGCAGCCTCCTAGGTGGACCCTCGTGTGAGAGGGACCAGGTCTGACATGAAGTGACAGATCAGCCCATCATACCCACAAAGCCCTTATTAAGACATCAGATGTGTTTAATGTCGTGGTTGTTATGATATAAAGTGAATGAAGGTGAATGGCTGCTCTGCTGATTGACTTTCATTCATAAAACAACAGGAAGCTCAGCCATGGGAGATGTGTTATTGTAGCTACTGAGATGATTTCCAACTGTGACTGTGATTTACTCTACTCTTGAGATTGTATTTTTACAGTGGAGTTTTAACAATGGAGACTATGGCACCTCTGCATGGCGGCGAGGTGAAGAAGGTGAATTACTTTTGGTTCCAGTGTTCCTCCAGTGCTCCTGTGCTGAGATTAGCACTGAATGATTTGCTGGCATGTGAAGTACCATCGACTTCTCGTTTACTTTCAAGACTCATACCCGAATACACTATGTTTTGCTTTTGACGCTGTTGCTTCGCGATCTGACTCAACTGTAGATGTCAGTTGCACATGCACATGGCTGACTCGGAGCGGGCAGTGATCAAGAGCAGCGTTGGGTTGAGCGATCTAGAGTGAATGGAGAGAGGGAGCGGCGATAGTGAGAACAAATATTTTTCAGAGGTTTTGAATCATGGCAACCGTGGGAGGTTCTTCATCATACAGTCATAACTATGCAAATAAAATTATAGGCTGATAGGTCCAGTAGTTTGAGAGATTAGCTGCGGACACACACACACACACCCCCCAAACACACACACACACACACACACACATACACTCACACAGCCAAATGCATAATTATCTCCAGGCTACCGCCTGGCGGAGATAAATAGTAAGCCACTTAGATACAGCTATATGTGTAATTACTCAATTAGCACCAAGGACATGCACAAGGCCAGGCTAAAGTTGCCCAAGCAACAGCCCATTTGCCTTCTTTGGCTGAGCTGCCCGTCTGGAAGAAAAAAAAAAGGTTTTATTTTGCTGTTGTGACTTAATAAATATGAATAGCCCGTAATTGCTAAAGTTAGACCAATTTAAATCACCAATCCACTTTTATTACTGTTTGACAGGCATGCCTCTGTGGGACACAGGGACGGGGTGGCCCAGAGTCCTTAAAGAAAAAAGTGCTGCCCTAGGCCCCATGTTATGTCACACTGTAGCATCCAAACATGGTACTTATTATGTTGTGTGAGGGCTCCGGGTGAGTCTTCTGAAGTTGTGGAATGGATACAAGATGAATGGTATAACCAATGGGATTCTCTGTGAATAAAAATCTCCACATATGCTTCCGAACGATGCACCCAGCCACTGAGGATGCACAAGCCAGTGCATTCTTAGTGCTGGTCCCAAGCCCGGACAAATGGGGAGGGTTGCATCAGGAAGGGCATCCGGCATAAAATCTTTGCCAAATCAAATATGTGGATCATAAATAAGATTTCCATACCGGATCGGTCGAGGCCCGGGTTACCAACGACTGCCACCGGTACTGTTAACCAGCAGGGTGCCGGTGGAAACTATGCTACTGTTGGGTGAAGGAGAAGGAGACGGGGAAGGCATGTCCTGAGGCAGCTAGAGGAAGGGTAGGCGTGTGGAGGTGAGAGTCAGAACTTTGAATGTTGGCACTATGACTGGTACAGGGAGAGAGCTGGCTGACATGATGGAGAGAAGAAAGGTAGACATACTGTATGTGCAAGAGACCAGGTGGAAGGGGAGTAAGGCCAGGAGCATCGGAGGTGGGTTCAAACTCTTCTACCATGGTGCGAATGGGAGGAGAAATGGGGTAGGGGTAATTCTGAAGGAAGAGTATGTCAAGAGCGTGCTGGAGGTGAAGAGAGTGTCAGACAGAGTGATGAGTATGAAGCTGGAAATCGAAGGTGTATTGCTGAATGTTATCAGCGCATATGCCCCGCAAGTTGGGTGTGAGATGGAAGAGAAAGAAGAATTCTGGAGTGAGTTGGACGACATGGTGGAGAGGGTACCCAAGGAGGAGAGAGTGGTGATTGGAGTGGATTTCAATGGACATGTTGGTGAAAGGAACAGGGGTGATGAGGAGGTGATGGGAAGGTATGGTGTCAAGGAGAGAAATGTGGAAGCACAGATGGTGGTGGATTTTGTGAAAAGGGTGGAAATGGCTGTGGTGAATACATATTTCAAGAAGAGGGAGGAACACAGGGTGACGTACAAGAGGGGAGGAAAGTGCACACAGGTGGACTATATCTTATGTAGAAGGCACCATCTAAAAGGGATTGGAGACTGCAAGGAGGTGACAGGGGAGAACGTAGCTAGGCAGCATCGGATGGTGGTCTGTAGGATGACTTTGGAGACCAAGAAGAGGAAGCGAGTGAAGACACAGCCGAAGATCAAATGGTGGAAGTTGAAGAAGGAAGACTGTTGTGTGGAGTTCAGGCAGGAGTTAAGACAGGCACTGGGTGGTAATGAAGAGTTGTCGGATGGCTGGAGAACCACTGCAGAAATAGTGAGGGAGACAGCTAGGAAGGTACTTGGTGTGTCATCAGGACAGAGGAAGGAAGACAAGGAGACTTGGTGGTGGAATGAGGAAGTACAGCAAAGTATACAGAGGAAGAGGTTGGCAAAGAAGAAGTGGGATAGTCAGAGAGATGAAGAAAGTAGAAAGCAAAGAGAGAGGTGGCAAAGGAAAAGGAAAAGGCGGAGGGTGAGTTGTATGACAGGTTAGACACTAAGGAAGGAGAAAAGGCCTTGTACTGATTGGCTAGACAGAGGGCCCGAGCTGGGAAGGATGTGCAGCAGGTTAGGGCGATCAAGGATAGAGATGGAAATGTGCTGACAAGCGAGGAGAGTGTGCTGAGAAGGTGGAAGGAGTACTTTGAAGGGCTGATGAATGAAGAAAATGAGAGAGAGAGAAGGTTGGATGATGTGGGGATAGTGAATCAGGAAGTTCAGTGGATTAGCAAGGAGGAAGTGAGGGCAGCTATGAAGAGGATGAAGAGTGGAAAGGCAGTTGGTCCTGATGACATACCTCTGGAGGCATGGAGGTGTTTAGGAGAGATGGCAGTGGAGTTTTTAACTAGATTGTTTAACACAATCCTGGAAAGTGAGAGGATGCCTGAGGAGTGGAGAAGAAGCATACTGGTACCGATTTTCAAGAACAAGGGCGATGTGCAGAACTGTAGCAACTACAGAGGTGTAAAGTTGAACAGCCACAGCATGAAGATTTGGGAAAGAGTAATAGAAGCTAGGTTAAGAGGAGGAGAGGTGATGATCAGCAGCAGCAGTATGGTTTCATGCCACGAAAGAGCACCACAGATATGATGTTTGCTTTGAGAATGTTGATGGAGAAGTATAGAGAAGGTCTGAAAGAGTTGCACTGTGTCTTTGTAGATTTAGAGAAAGCTTATGACAGAGTGCCGAGAGAGGAGGTGTGGTATTGTATGAGGAAGTCGGGAGTTGCAGAGAAGTATGTAGGAGTGGTGTAGGATATGTATGAGGGCAGTGTGACAATGGTGAGGTGTGCAGTTGGAATGACAGATGGGTTCAAGGTGGAGGTGGGATTATATCAAGGATCGGCTCTGAGCCCTTTCTTGTTTGCAATGGTGAAGGACAGGTTGACGGATGAGATCAGGCAGGAGTCTCCATGGACGATGATGTTTGTAGATGACATTGTGATCTGTAGTGAGAGTAGGGTGCAGGTGGAGGAGAGCCTGGAGAGGTGGAGGTATGCACTGGAGAGAAGAGGAATGAAAGTCAGTAGGAGCAAGACGGAATACCTATGCGTGAATGAGAGGGAGGACAGTGGAATGGACAGGATGCAAGGAGTAGAGGTGACGAAGGCATATGAGTTTAAATACTTGGGGTCAACTGTCCAAAGTAATGGGGAGTGCAGGAGAGAGGTGAAGAAGAGAGTGCAGGCAGGGTGGAGTGGGTGGAGAAGAGTGTCAGGAGTGATTGGTGACAGAAGGATACCAGCAAGAGTTAAAGGGAAGGTTTACAGGATGGTTGTGAGACCAGCTATGTTATATGCTTTGGAGACAGTGGCACTGATGAAAAGACAGGAGGAGGAGCTGGAGGTGGCAGAGTTGAAGATGCTAAGATTTTCACTGGGAGTGACGAAGAAGGACAGGATTAGGAAGGAGTATATTAGAGGGACAGCTCAGGTTGGACAGTTTGGAGACAAAGCAAGAGAGGTAAGACTGAGAGGGTTTGGACATGTGTGGAGGAGAGATGCTGGGTATATTGGGAGAAGGATGCTGAATGTGGAGCTGGCAGGAAGGAGGAGAGGAGGAAGGTCTATTCCGTTGCCTACCAACATGGGGATTGCTGGTTCAAATCCCTGTGTCACCTCTGGCTTGGTCGGGCATCCCTACAGACACAATTGACCTTTCGCAGAACGGTGCTTGTCAAATCCTACCTTAGCAACGGTCCGTCAAGCTTTCAAACACACAACAAAATGCTGAAACGGTGTGCCTATGGGATCTGCAAATCGGATACTAGATATCTGAACAGTTGGGAGGGGGTGTAATTTTCTTTCCCTTCCCGAAACCCAGAACGCAAGAAGCGCAATGTCGGCAATAGATTTGGCAGTATAGCAGACCCCATGGCCAGCTTAATCCATCCAAAATCAACAAAAATACCTGTTTGCTCCAAGCTAAGCTTGCTACTAGCTATTATTGATAGCTAATACAGCTAACGTATTATTACGGTTACTTTTACCCACACAATGCGCTGATTTCTTCCTTCATGTTTCGGTGTTTTCCGGCTACTTCCTGGATAGTTCGGAAATGCTTGACGGGCATAGCAATAGCAACTTCAATCAATGATAAATACACAGCATAGTATGTCTGTGCATAGTATTACCGAGGACGAGTTTCATCTTTAACATAACGTGCTTTCCTGTTGGGGCTAACCCCAACAGCTCCAGTTCAGACAGAGTTGGAGAACCTGGTGGTAGAAATGGGGTGAGATGTGTGTGTGTGTGGGTGTGTGTGTGTGTGTGTGTGTGTGTGTGTGTGTGTGTGTGTGTGTGTGTGTGTGTGGAGGGGTTCCAAATAAGTGCAACATAAAGGTCAATAAAGCCAAAAATTTGACTTGGATGCAGGAAACACAACTTCAAGCTAAAGCTCTTCCTCTGACAGTGTCAAACCATCGTAACCCATCCATCCATCATCCAAACTGCTTATCTTGCTTTCAGGGTCACGGGGATGCTGGAGCCTATCCCAGCAGTCACTGGGTGGCAGGCGGGGAGACACCCTGGACAGGCCGCCAGTCCATCACAGTCTGCCCGCCACACCTTCATAATGTAATAATTATATTTAACATGTGATGGCCTGGCGGCCTGTCCAGGGTGTGTCCCCTCCTGCTGCCCAATGACTGCTGGGATAGGCTCCAGCATCCCCGCGACCCGAATTCGGATAAGCGGCTTGGATAATGGATGGATGGATGTTTGTTGACTAGCCAGCTCCAGTCTAAACACAGTCAAGGTTTCAAATCTGGTGTACACCAGCTTTCCTTCTCTTCACTTCCTGTCTCATCGCTCTCCCACATCATCACGGCAAACCGCTGAATCAACAGCAACACAGAATATCATCATTTTGTTTTCTTCTAAGAGATTTCTTCATTACACAGTGGACAGCTCATCTTTATTGACAAATCTTGACCAAGTCTTTTGTCTCCATAAAAAGAGGGCTGGAGGAGTATTTCCATATTTAACTAGAAGGAGGAAGGAGGAGTGGTTCTCCTCACATCGACCGCGGGACATTTCCATGTCACAGCATCTGGGACACAACCCATAACTCATCAAAGCGGCGGGGTAATTTATATGCTCCAGTTTTAATATGTTACAGATGACTGGCTGTGTTTCTTCCTGCCATGGGAACGTTACGAGGTGGCTGACACTCCCACAGCAGACCACGCCGCAGATGCTACTGCCGCCGCGCTCACCATACAGACAATGATACCTGTAGTGCCTTTCATGGTTCAGGGCCCACTAATTTCAATGGGAAGTCCAACATATTTCATGGTCAGATTCTAGCTGTGTGTGTGTGTGTGTGTGTGGGGGGGGGTGTCTTTGGGAGATTTTGTAGGTGGCAGGTGGAGGTGTTCCTCTTTCTACCCCCTTTACAACATATTGGAGAAGGTTCTGGATCATTTGGTGCGGCCGTGCCAGGTTTTGTGTCATTTGTGCGATTTCACCTGAATGAGAATTTCTGATGTGTTGGAGGAGGAAGATGGTGTGAGTGTGTTTGCAGTTGTGGTTTAAATGTCAACCTCACATGGGGACAACATGCTTCTCCATTGCTCAGGTTGTCTGAAATCTGTGCTCATTCTGACACAATTAATAAATCTGATATATGCAGTTCATATCATATGAATAAATAAAAGGTAATAATATTTACCACAACACTGCCAGGACTGGGATTTAAATTTGGAAAAGTCAGGCAGACCAACATGAAGTCTCCTTTGTAAAGACGTCTCCTGATTTCTGAGCCCAAGGCCATAAATGATGTACCCATACTAAGTGGCTGTCAACACTTTGGAGTAACACGCTGTTGTTCAGTACTGTACTTCTGTACTGTACTGGCTTCCCTGTTCACCCTGGAGAACAAGTTGTTCAGTACTGTACTGTACTTCTGTACTGGACTGGCTTCCCTGTTCATCCTGGAGAACAAGTTGTTCAGTACTGTACTGTACTTCTGTACTGCACTGGCTTCCCTGTTCACCCCGGAGAACAAGTTGTTCAGTACTGTACTGTACTTCTGTACTGCACTGGCTTCCCTGTTCACCCCGGAAAACAAGTTGTTCAGTACTGTACTGTACTTCTGTACTGCACTGGCTTCCCTGTTCACCCTGGAGAACAAGTTGTTCAGTACTGTACTGTACTTCTGTACTGCATTAGCTTCCCTGTTCACCCTGGAGAACAAGTTGTTCAGTACTGTACTGTACTTCTGTACTGCACTGGCTTCCCTGTTCATCCTGGAGAACAAGTTGTTCACTACTGTACTGTACTTCTGTACTGCATTGGCTTCCCTGTTCACCCTGGGGAACAAGTTGTTCAGTACTGTACTGTACTTCTGTACTGCAATGGTTTCCCTGTTCACCCCGGAAAACAAGTTGTTCAGTACTGTACTGTACTTCTGTACTGCATTAGCTTCCCTGTTCACCCTGGAGAACAAGTTGTTCAGTACTGTACTGTACTTCTGTACTGCACTAGCTTCCCTGTTCACCCTGGGGAACAAGTTGTTCACTACTGTACTGTACTTCTGTACTGCACTGGCTTCCCTGTTCATCCTGGAGAACAAGTTGTTCAGTACTGTACTGTACTTCTGTACTGCACTGGCTTCCCTGTTCACCCTGGAGAACAAGTTGTTCAGTACTGTACTGTACTTCTGTACTGCATTAGCTTCCCTGTTCACCCTGGAAAACAAGTTGTTCAGTACTGTACTGTACTTCTGTACTGCATTAGCTTCCCTGTTCACCCTGGGGAAAAAGTTGTTCAGTACTGTACTGTACTTCTGTACTGCACTGGCTTCCCTGTTCACCCTGGAGAACAAGTTGTTCAGTACTGTACTGTACTTCTGTACTGCAATGGTTTCCCTGTTCACCGCGGAGAACAAGTTGTTCACTACTGTACTGTACTTCTGTACTGCATTAGCTTCCCTGTTCACCCTGGGGAACAAGTTGTTCAGTACTGTACTGTACTTCTGTACTGCACTGGCTTCCCTGTTCACCCTGGAGAACAAGTTGTTCAGTACTGTACTGTACTTCTGTACTGCAATGGTTTCCCTGTTCACCGCGGAAAACAAGTTGTTCACTACTGTACTGTACTTCTGTACTGCATTAGCTTCCCTGTTCACCCTGGAGAACAAGTTTTTCAGTACTGTACTGTACTTCTGTACTGCACTGGCTTCCCTGTTCATCCTGGAGAACAAGTTGTTCACTACTGTACTGTACTTCTGTACTGCACTGGCTTCCCTGTTCACCCCGGAGAACAAGTTGTTCAGTACTGTACTGTACTTCTGTACTGCACTGGCTTCCCTGTTCACCCCGGAAAACAAGTTGTTCAGTACTGTACTGTACTTCTGTACTGCACTGGCTTCCCTGTTCACCCTGGAGAACAAGTTGTTCAGTACTGTACTGTACTTCTGTACTGCATTAGCTTCCCTGTTCACCCTGGGGAAAAAGTTGTTCAGTACTGTACTGTACTTCTGTACTGCACTGGCTTCCCTGTTCACCCTGGAGAACAAGTTGTTCAGTACTGTACTGTACTTCTGTACTGCAATGGTTTCCCTGTTCACCGCGGAGAAGAAGTTGTTCACTACTGTACTGTACTTCTGTACTGCACTGGCTTCCCTATTCACCCTGGAGAACAAGTTGTTCAGTACTGTACTGTACTTCTGTACTGCATTAGCTTCCCTGTTCACCCTGGAGAACAAGTTGTTCAGTACTGTACTGTACTTCTGTACTGCATTAGCTTCCCTGTTCACCCTGGAGAACAAGTTGTTCAGTACTGTACTGTACTTCTGTACTGCATTAGCTTCCCTGTTCACCCTGGGGAACAAGTTGTTCAGTACTGTACTGTACTTCTGTACTGCACTGGCTTCCCTGTTCACCCTGGAGAACAAGTTGTTCAGTACTGTACTGTACTTCTGTACTGCATTAGCTTCCCTGTTCACCCTGGAGAACAAGTTGTTCAGTACTGTACTGTACCTCTGTACTGCATTAGCTTCCCTGTTCACCCTGGGGAACAAGTTGTTCAGTACTGTACTGTACTTCTGTACTGCACTGGCTTCCCTGTTCACCCTGGAGAACAAGTTGTTCAGTACTGTACTGTACTTCTGTACTGCATTAACTTCCCTGTTCACCCTGGGGAAAAAGTTGTTCAGTACTGTACTGTACTTCTGTACTGCACTGGCTTCCCTGTTCACCCCGGAGAACAAGTTGTTCAGTACTGTACTGTACTTCTGTACTGCATTAGCTTCCCTGTTCACCCTGGAGAACAAGTTGTTCAGTACTATACTGTACTTCTGTACTGCATTAGCTTCCCTGTTCACCCTGGGGAACAAGTTGTTCAGTACTGTACTGTACTTCTGTACTGTACTGGCTTCCCTGTTCACCCCAGAGAACAAGGTGACCCCCGCTTGTCATTGTATTAACTTGCACTCTGATGGTCACATGTAATCTGACGGATCACAGATGTCGTCGTGAATCATGAAACTTAATTGGCCAGAGATAAATACAACAAAGTTGATATTTCTGGGGCGTCCGGATGGTCTGGCGGTCTATTCTGTTGCCTACAGACTGGATTCACTGGTTTGAATCCCGGTGTTGCCTCCGGCTTGGTCGGGCGCCCCTACAGACACTATTGGCCATGTCTGTGGGTGGGAAGCCGGATGTGGGTATGTGTCCTGGTCGGTGCACTAGCGCCTCCTCTGGGCCGTCAGGGTGCCTGTTCAGGGGTTAGGGGGAACTGGGGGGGGGGTAGCGTGATCCTCCCACGCAGTGTCCCCCTGGTGAAACTTCTCATTGTCAGGTGAAAAGAAGCAGCTGGTGACTCCACATGTATGGAAGGAGACGTGGTAGTCTGCAGCCCTACCCGGACCAGCAGAGGGGGTGGAGCAGAGACTGGGACGGCTCGGAAGAGTGGGGTACTTGGCCAAGCACAATTGGGGAGAAAAAAAGGGGGGAAATCCAAAAAAAAAAAAAGAAAAGAAAAGAAAAGGGAAAGTTGATTTCTGGTGAAGTGTAGAAGACATTCTCACAAGTGCTTTTAACATGACACCTCCTATTCATGCCAACTAGTAGTAAATGGTATCTTCACGTTTGCACATCAAAATACACGAAGACATTCAGGGCAAAACACTTCAAGGAGAACGCGTATTTTCAGGGCAGTGGGTTTTTGTTTTTGGGATAATGGGCTGTCAGAACAAGTCTCCTGCTTTTGAATATATGTATAATTATGATTATATATATATGTGTATAATCATGATAAAACACATATAATCATGATTATATCCATATAACCATGGTTATGTGTATAATCATGATCATACACATATAATCATGGTTATACACATATCATGGTTATATGTGTATGACCATGATTATATGTGTATGATTATGGTTATATGTGTATAATCATGGTTCCTTTAGAAAGGTGACTTGTTATATTTTGTTCCTGAAGTTTCAGAAGTCTCCTCTGTGTCACTGAAATGGAGTTGCAGAGGCTCAAAACATGTAAATTGTATTTTATCTTCAACTGAAATGATCTGAGTGTAAACTTTTTCCTTTTGGCTTTGTCTTTTCATCCAAAGGCTCAACAGGGCTGTTGCTATAGGTCCTACAAGTTCAAATGTGATGATATAGTACCAAAATATGAGCACTGTAGCTTGTTTTTACTGTGAATATGTATAGGCAGATGTCCAACATGCCAATCTGGAGTCTTTAAACAGCCCCTTGATGTTATGGGCCTTATGGAGGCTGATAATAAGCCGACATGTTTCTGTATGTTCCATATCGAGGCATGTAAGGAGGTTACAACATCCATCCATTATTCGAACCGCTTACTCTCAGGGTCGCGAGGATGCTGGAGCCTATCCCAGCAGTCACTGGGCGGCAGGCAGGGAGACACCCTGGACAGACTGCCAGGCCATCACAGGGCCCACACATACACATACACACACACACATTCATACCTAGGGACAATGTAGTACGGCCGATTCACCTGACCAACATGTCTTTGGACTGTGGGAGGAAACTGGAGCCCCCGGAGGAAACCCACACAGACACGGGGAGAACATGAAATCTCCACACAGAGGACGACCCGGGACAATCCCCAAGGTTGGACTACCCCGGGGATCGAAACCAAGGCCCTTCTTGCTGTGAGGCGACCGCGCTAACCACTGCGCCATCGTTCCACCCGAGGGCGGAGGTTAAAACAAGTGGAGAAAAAACAGTCATCTGCTGATAGGATGAGATTATCCATCATGTGCAACATGTATTGTCGGAGAATGTGAATAAAAACGTGTTACACAGGAGACATGCTGAATATTGTGTCACCATCAGTGTTACTTCTGTGCTGCGTTCATCCACAGCTGCATATTCACGCGGATAACTAGAACAATCCCAGCTGCTTGTGAATGGGTTAGGGTTAGCACTCCTCGGGCCTGTAATAATGTGCTATCCTAATCAATAGACACCGCCCCGAGAAGAATAGATGGTCCTACTGCAGCTGGACTTGAACCCCCCTCTTCTTCTAGATGTGAATCAGCATCCTCTTCCTCCGCAAAGACCTTGGCACCCCTGTCCATGTGCACACAAACAAACACAGTTAGAGGGAAGCTGAACTCTGACCTCTGACATTTGGTCCCTCCGACCCCTCTGTCTGATGGCCTATCGATTACGTCTGGGCCCTGCTTGGGTAATTGCTGCCTTGTAATTACTTCACATGTCGTTTCGGGAAACGCAGAGGAGTGGATTTGCAAACAGGAACAATTCAGCCCACAGGACAAAAGTCTGGTCTCATTTCCAGAGGACCAGGCCTGGCAGCTGAGGGACAAACGCCAGGAGGCAGACAGTCGGAGACAGAGATACGTAAGCTCAGACTAAAAATAACTGCTTGTCGAAACATGGTGATGTTTCAAACTGGACAGAGAAGCAGAAATATAGGATCTAGAATAAAGTAATCAGGCATGTTTCCTGGCTTCCCCCGACAGAGGAACCCCTCTGGAGGAACCTGAGCGTGTTATGCGGCTGGTGGAGACAGCGGTTCAAACTGTCTGGTCTGCAGGCCTCATTGACCGGCTAACCATGAGAAATGAAAAGGCCGCCTGTCTGTCCTGCTATGACATGGACGGCAGCATGCCGAACAGTACACTTCCTGAGACCGGACGGTGTTCATCCTGTCTTTAAACCCACTCTAATATCCTCAGTGTCACGAAAGAACATGGAAAACGTAGGAGCTCCAGCAATATGTTAAAAGACACAGAAAGCAAACAGGCTTAGTGCTCCATAACTTCAGAATAGAGGTCATAATATGCTGGCACACTGAAGTCCATTAGCTGCAGTAAAAGGGGGTGATGTAGGGCACATGGACCCATCAGTCACGCTAAGCTAATTACTGTTTGATGGAAAACAAAAATGAGCAGTGTCCACTTTTTTATGGCGACTCTTGAATAAAAATATTCGAATAAATCTGTTAAATGTATTTAATTCTGGTGTTCAGGTGGTGTGGTGGTCTATTCCGTTGCCTACCAACACGGGGATCGCCAGTTCGAATCCCTGTGTTACCTCCGGCTTGGTTGGGCGTCCCCACAGACACAACTGGCCGTGTCTGTGGGTGGGAAGCCGGATGTGGGTATGTGTCCTGGTCGCTGCACTAGCGCCTCCTCTGGTCGGTCGGGGCGCCTGTTCGGGGGGAGGGGGAACCGGGGGGAGTAGCGTGATCCTCCCACGTGCTACGTCCCCCTGGTGAAACTCCTCACTGTCAGGTGAAAAGAACCGGCTGGTGACTCCACATGTATGGAGGAGATGTGGTAGTCTGCAGCCCTCCCTGGATCAGCAGAGGGGGTGGAGCAGAGACCGGGACGGCTCCGAAGAGTGGGGTAATTGGCCAAGTACAACTGGGGAGAAAAAGGGGGGGGGACGTATTTGAGTCAGATTTAATGACTTGTTAAAAAACTGTCTTCTTTGCTCTTCCATGTGTCACGCCCCATCTGGATAGTTAAGTTATCTTTTGTTTCTCCCAGTGTTTTGTCTTGTACTTCCTGTTTTATTTTGATACTCACCTCTTGTCTCGTTTCAGGTCCTTTACTTCCTGCCCTCACGTGTCTCCCTCCTTTGTGATTACCTGCCCTGCCCTAATGTGTTGCACCTGTGTCTCATTGTCTCCCCTCCTCCAGAGTATACAGTCTTAGGTTCCCTTCCTTCTGTGCCAGTTGCTCTTGTTCCTTGTGACAGCGTTCCAGCATTTTTCCCCTTGTGTGACTTTCTTGAGCCCTATATTTTCCTGACCTGTTTTTGCCTTTTTTGACACTGTTGCCTTGTTATCTGATCACCTGTGTACCGACCTCATCTTTATTAAAAGGACTGATTTTTGTGAACTGAGTCTGCGTTTTGCGTCCAAGCCTGTGGTTCAGTACTGACACCATGAGCTGAGTCAGTGCTGAGGGGACTACATCGTGTAGACAGAGCTGTGAAAGGTAACAGCTGAACACATCTGAGAAAATCAAGTCACTCCTTTTACTATTCAATATTGAAATACACATCCCTAAAACAAAATGTCTTTTTTCTCAGTATTGTTCTGGCCTAAAAGCAGGAGCGTGTTCACCTTGTGTACGTGCTTCAGAACATGTGATGTCGGACCTGTGGCCGTTGGATGAGAAATAAAAGAGGGATCTGTGTTGCCTGTCAGTGATAGAGCCACCAAAGATCTCACAATCGCTCAGGCAAATTGAGTTTGTTGTGTAGACAAGCAGCTGCCAGATTTAATACTGGACGGATGATCCAAAATGGATTTTTGATCCGGGGAAAATGAGGGGAGATGTCTGTAACAACAAAAACTGGGGAGGAGAGAAAAATCCATAACCTTCTCAAGTAAAACTGTGCTCCTGGGCGCAGAATACATTATCCTCTCCCCTGCTCCGTCTCTTTCCTTTTACCACTTGTTTTCATGTAAAGAAAAACCTATAGGCTTGACCTCCGCCTCGGTTTGCCTTTGGCAATCCGCAGATTGCAAGTTTTCAATGCACCATCCTCGGGAGGGATCCAAGTCAAACCCTATAAATATTTCAAGACTATTTCTTGCTCCCCAGACCTCTTGCTATCACACTTAGCTCTGCTGGCAAGCACAGGCTGCCTGTTTACAGCCGCCACTATCCTGTCATCACTTTACATTCAGCCTTGCACAGCAGCCTAATGAGACAGATGCATACAACCAGACTGCAGCTTTCAATGCTCCGCCAGCGGCCGCATGCGCAGCTGCTGCACCGCAACACCGTTCCATGTCACCCCCTTCTTACCTTGAGGGGTTAGAAACATTGTGAGCATGAGCTTAAAACTGAGTCCATATTGTACATGTTTTGGGCATCCGGGTGGCATAGTGGTGTATTCCATTGCCTACCAACACATGGCTCGCCAGTTCGAATCCCTGTGTTACCTCCGTCTTCGTTGGGCGTCCCTACAGACACAATTGGCCGTGTCTGCGGCTGGGAAGCCGCGTGTGGGTATGTGCCCTGGTCGCTGCACTAGCGCCTCCTCTGGTCTGTCGGGCGCCTGTTCGGGGGGGGGGAATAGTGTGATCCTCCCACGCGTTACGTCCCCCTGGTGAAACTCCTCACTGTCAGGTGAAAAGAAGCAGCTGGTGACGCCACATGTATGGGAGGAGGCAGGTGGTAGTCTGCAGCCCTCCCCGAATCAGCAGAGGGGGTGGAGCAGAGACCGGGACGGCTCGGAAGAGTGGGGTAATTGGCTGGGTACAATTGGGGAGAAAAAGGGGGTAAAAAAAAAAATATATATATATATATATATATATATTATTTTTTTTGTGCTGTGTGCAGTTGTAGTTGCACACCACTGTGAGCTCTCCTGAAGAAGAAGCGAGGGTCAGAGTTTTTGGAGAGACATCTGACATCTGCTCACCATGACACCACCTGGAGCAAGGCCAAGCAACCTCACAGGAAAACGAAGAGAACGGCTTTATCATGAGGGAGTGACCGCTGCATCACCGGCCCAGGGGTTTGATTGTGGCCCAGCACATCAGCATGCATGAGGAGGAACGTTCGAGGATAAACGAATGGAAAGATGAGAATTAGATCAGATAACAGCAGCGGGCCGTACCGCTCTACAGCCAAGTGACCAAACACCGTACCAGAACAGACAGTTTCTCCGCACTCTGAAGTCCACAGCAGGAGAACGAGAAAGTAAACACAACGCACACTTCATCTGCAGCCGTCTACTGAAACTAAAACCTCTGCCGACAGCCAGCTCTGATGAAGACGGCGACGCTTTAGCAGCTCAGCAACATGCTTCCCTCGTCTACTGTTTTCTTGCTCTGATGCAAAATGACATTATTTGTTCAGAAGAAAATAAGTGGCATTCAAAAAAGTGTATTTTTACCAAGGCCCTTAAGCTGTTTGAAGTGATCAAAATAAATTGCTCTTGGAGGAAAAACAGTGAGCGGCTTAACAGTTTTAATTGTTGCTTTAAACAAAGGGATCGAGCCGCTGTAAGAGGATCAGGCTGACAAACAGTCCCAGCGGTCCTGCGATCACACACAATACTCCTCGCTTACAAAGGCGTGAACAAAACAGCACTGGAAAACTTCCAGGAACCCAGTTAAACATCAGCTCCGGCTGAGCCAGAACCCAGCAGTACCACACACACAACACATCCACACCAAGTCCACACCAAGTCCACCTCACTACACCTGACCATTCACTGTGTGCTTCCCATCTCCTCACATCCATTATTCACTGCCATGCAGCCCTGCTGGGGGAATCTGCTACTGGCACACCGCAGCCACAGGCAATTAAAAAAATACATACACAACACTATATCTACCTATCTATCTATCTATCTATCTATCTATCTATCTATCTATCTATCTATCTATCTATCTATCTATCTATCTATCTATCTATCTATCTATCTATCTATCTATCTATCTATCTATCTATCTATCTATCTGTCTATCTGTCTATCTATCTATCTACAAACCCCAATTCCAATGAAGTTGGGACGTTGTGTAAAACGTGAATAAAAACAGAACACAATGATTTGCAAATCCTTTTCCACCTATATTCAGTTGAATACACTACAAAGACAAGATATTTAATGTTCAGACTGATAAACTTTATTGGGTTTTTTTTTCAAATATTCACTCATTCTGAATTTGACGCCTGCAACACGTTCCAAAGAAGCTGGGACAGGGGCATGTTCACCACTGTGTTACACCACCTTTCCTTTTAACAACACTCAACAAGCGTTTGGGAACTGAGGACACTACTTGTTGAAGCTTTGTAGGTGGAATTCTTTCCCAGTCTTGCTGATGTACGACTTCAGTTGCTCAGCAGTCCGGGGTCTCCGTTGTCGTATTTTGCGTTTCATAATGCACCACACATGTTCAATGGGAGACAGGTCTGGACTGCAGGCAGGCCAGTCCAGTACCTGCACTCTTTTACTACGAAGCCCCGCTGGTGGAACACGTGCAGAATGTGGCTTGGCATTGTCTTGCTGAAATAAGCAGGGACGTCCCTGAAAAAGACGTCGCTTGGATGGCAGCATATGTTGCTCCAAAACCTGTATGGACCTTTCAGCATTAATGGTGCCTTCACAGATGTGCAAGTTACCCATGATGCCATGGGCACTAACACCCCCCCCCCATACCATCACAGATGCTGGCTTTTGGACTCTGGGCTGATAACAATCTGGATGGTCCTTTTCCTCTTTAGCCCGGAGGACACCACGTCCATGATTTCCAAAAACAATGTGAAATGTGGACTTGTCAGACCACAGCACACTTGTCCACTTGGCGTCGGTCCATCTCAGATGAGCTCGGGCCAGAGAGGCCGGCGGTGTTTCTGGGTGGTGTTGATATCTGGCTTTGGCTTTGCATGGTGGAGTTTTAACTTGCACTTGTAGATGTAGCGACCAACTGTGTTAACTGACGATGGTTTTCCCAAGTGCTCCTGAGCCCACGTGGTCATATCCTTTACAGAATGATGTCGGTCTTTAACGCAGTGCCGCCTGAGGGGTCGAAGGTCACGGGCATTCAGTGTTGGTTTTTGGCCTTGCCGCTTATGTGCAGAGATTTCTCCAGATTCTCTGAATCTTGTGATGATATTATGGACTGTAGATGATGAAATCCCTAAATTCCTTGCAGTTGTACGTTGAGAAACGTTGTTCTTAAACTGTTGGACTATTTGCTCACACAGTTGTTCACAAAGTGGTGACCCTCACCCCATCCTTGCTTGTGAACAACTGAGCCTTTCGGGGATGCTCCTTTTATACCCAGTCATGACACTCCCCTGTTTCCAGTGAACCTGT
>JAJHIY020001912.1:0-2500 GCA_022114975.2 Lampris megalopsis | reverse complement strand
CTCAGCTTGTGTTGCTGGAGCTTCCACTAGCCTCAGCTTGTGTTGCTGGAGCTTCCACTAGCCTCAGCTTGTGTTGCTGGAGCTTCTGTGTTGTTGGAGCTTCCACTAGCCTCAGCTTGTGTTACTGGAGCTTCAACTAGCCTCAGCTTCTGTTGCTAGAGCTTCAAATAGCCTCAGCTTGTGTTGCTAGAGCTTCCACTATCCTCAGCTTGTGTTGCTGGAGCTTCCACTAGCCTCAGCTTGTGTTGTTGTAGCTTCCACTAGCCTCAGCTTGTGTTTCTGGAGTTTCCACTAGCCTCAGCTTGTGTTGCTGGAGTTTCCACTAGCCTCAGCTTGTGTTGCTGGAGCTTCCACTAGCCTCAGCTTCTGTTGCTAGAGCTTCAAATAGCCTCAGCTTGTGTTGCTGGAGCTTCCACTAGCCTCAGCTTGTGTTGCTGGAGCTTCCACTAGCCTCAGCTTGTGTTGTTGTAGCTTCCACTAGCCTCAGCTTGTGTTGCTGAAGCTTCCACTATCCTCAGCTTGTGTTGCTGGAGCTTCCACTAGCCTCAGCTTGTGTTGCTGGAGTTTCCACTATCCTCAACTTGTGTTGCTAGAGCTTCCACTAGCCTCAGCTTGTGTTGCTAGAGCTTCCACTAGCCTCAGCTTCTGTTGCTGGAGTTTCCACTAGCCTCAGCTTGTGTTGCTGGAGCTTCCACTAGCCTCAGCTTGTGTTGCTGGAGCTTCCACTAGCCTCAGCTTCTGTTGCTGGAGTTTCCACTAGCCTCAGCTTGTGTTGCTGGAGCTTCCACTAGCCTCAGCTTGTGTTGCTGGAGCTTCCACTAGCCTCAGCTTGTGTTGCTGGAGCTTCAAATAGCCTCAGCTTGTGTTGCTGGAGCTTCCACTAGCCTCAGCTTGTGTTGCTGGAGCTTCCGCTAGCCTCAGCTTGTGTTGCTGGAGCTTCCACTAGCCTCAGCTTGTGTTGCTGGAGCTTCAAATAGCCTCAGCTTGTGTTGTTGGAGCTTCCACTAGCCTCAGCTTGTGTTGCTGGAGCTTCCACTAGCCTCAGCTTGTGTTGCTGGAGCTTCCACTATCCTCAGCTTGTGTTGCTGGAGCTTCAAATAGCCTCAGCTTGTGTTGCTAGAGCTTCCACTAGCCTCAGCTTGTGTTGCTGGAGCTTCCACTAGCCTCAGCTTGTGTTGCTGGAGCTTCCACTAGCCTCAGCTTGTGTTGCTGGAGCTTCCACTAGCCTCAGCTTGTGTTGCTGGAGCTTCAAATAGCCTCAGCTTGTGTTGCTGGAGCTTCCACTAGCCTCAGCTTGTGTTGCTGGAGCTTCCACTAGCCTCAGCTTGTGTTGCTGGAGCTTCAAATAGCCTCAGCTTGTGTTGCTAGAGCTTCCACTAGCCTCAGCTTGTGTTGTTGTAGCTTCCACTAGCCTCAGCTTGTGTTGCTGGAGCTTCCACTAGCCTCAGCTTGTGTTGGTGTCTCCATCACTAGCGGCAGCCATGTGAAAATGGCCAACCCTGAACACAGCCCAACAACCCAACTAACTGAAACACAAACAGACAAGAGAACACTGATAAGGGACACTAGAAACGAGAGAGAGGAAGTGTGGGTCGCTTTGAAGCACCCCCTCCACCCCTAAACCCCACCTCCACGGCCTCCTTCAAGACGTCGAGGAGAGCTGGGGAGTTTGTATGCTTGGGGGATCATAGGTGGCTTTGATAATCTCTCCCCCCGTGCTCCTAAAACAAACGCAATTACAAAGTTAATTGCGTTCAAAGTGGCTGGCTGGCGATGTGGAAGGAGCAGTCAGCAGTCGTGACGGTGCTGACGGTGCAATGAGCGCTGAGAATAATGGATGCACGGCTTTGTGTGTGTGTGTGTGTGTGTGTGTGTGTGCGGGGGGGGTGATGGGATTGCAGGGGGGTTAAGAGGGATGGGAGGGGTTGTTGGGGGTTGGACCCTTCAGGGACGGGGATGAGCAGTCGCAACGCGGCTGACATGGCGCTGAGGGATGTGGTGGTGAGCACCACCCGGCTTGACCTGCCATTTATCAGGGGGATAAACAGCAGGTCACCTGACTGCTGACGCTGCGCAGCTATTGGCCAGTTGGGCTGCTTAGTATGCGTGTGCCATGGTGTGGCTGGCGCTCTCCACACACACGCCATGTCCACCCCATCACAATGAATTATTGGTCAGAGGAATGATCAATTTGAATCGCTGCATCCTAAGCCATGGTCAGACATCAGGGATGGCTCCGGTGTGTGTTACTGCTGAGGGGAGTGTGTGTGTGTGTGTGTGTGTGTGTGTGTGTCAAGGAGAGAATCAGGTCAGAAAGTTGTGTGTTGTAACTCTAGGGTGATCTTCTCTCTTTTTTCACTCCAGAGGGGAGGGTGTGGGAGGGTGTGTGTGTGTGTGTGTGTGCGTGTGCGCGCGGGGGGGGGGCACAACAGATGTGCTCCCGCCTCTCACTCCTTCAGAGAGCTTCTTGTTTGATGGTGACAAACATCGTCGTGTCGTG
>JAJHIY020001327.1:2765000-2783927 GCA_022114975.2 Lampris megalopsis | reverse complement strand
TATTCCATAAGAACGGGGCCCAATAGGAAAAGGCCCTGCCACCAGCTGACTTCTCTTTAACCTAGGGTACACACAGGAGCCCTGTATTTTGAGAGTGGAGAGCTCGAGATGGAATATACGGTTTAAGGAGATCAGACAGGTAAGATGGGGCATGCCCATTTAAGATTTTATAAGTCAGCAGAAGCACCTTGAAGTCTGATCTAACATGGATAGGAAGCCAATGAAGGGAGGCAAGAATTGGTGTAATATGGTCAAATTTTGTACTTTAAGTTGGGATTCTAGTAGCAGCATTTTGAACCATCTGAAGACTTTTTAATACTAGCATGTGACAGACCTGAAAACAGAACATTACAATAATCAAGTCTGGATGAAACAAATGTATGTATTAGTCTCTGCATCAGCCATGAACAGGAAAAACCAAATTTTAGCTTTTAGCGTTTAGCTTTTTTATGTTACGTAAGTACATAAGTGAAAAAGGGCAGTCTTGGTGATTTATTTAATGTGCTTATCAAAGGAAAGGCTGGAATCAAACGTAACACCAAGATTTTTGGCTGCTACCCTTTGTAAAATCATCGAGTTGTTGAGCGTTACTGTGTCTGGCAGGGCCAACGACCAGCATCTCAATTTTATCTGAATTTAAGAGCAGGAAATTTAGTGGCATCCAATTTTTCACAGCAGCCAAGCAAGCATCTAAATTAGTAATTTGAGTTTGACTGTCAGATCTTATAAGCCCATACAGCTGAGTATGTGTCATGGAAATTTATTCCATGACTACGTATAATTTGGCCAAAAGGTGAGCTGTAAAGAGAGAAAAGTAGAGGGCCAAGAACTGAGCCCTGAAGTACGCCATATTTAACATCAGAGAATTTCGATGTAAAATTGGGTAACACTTTAGTATGGGGAACATAGTCACCATTAATTAGGTGCTTATTAGCATGCAAATTAGCAACATATTGGCCCTTAATTGGTCATTATTACATACTCATTAATGCCTTATTCTGCATGGCCTTATTATACAACCAGTAAGCCATTAACTATGAGTTTTCCCTCTATAACCTCAGAATTATTGCTTATTAGTAGTACCATCTCAATATGCTTTGCTTAGTATGGACTTTATAAGGTGGTAGTACCACAAGAACAGTTATTCTCCCTTACTAACACTTAATGAATATGGTCTGTTCTTACATAACAAAACACAAACTACAAGTGTTCATAGTGTTAAATTACTCTAAATTAAGTTTTGTTACTTAGAATATGTTCCCCATACTAAAGTGACATCTTGATCATTACTAATTCACTAGTAATTAAGTTTTTTTACTTAGAATATGTTCCCCATACTAAAGTGTTACCTAAATTGTTATAGCAGACACAATATGTTCTTCCAGATAAGTAGGACTTAAGCCAAGAGGGAGCTAGGCCAGAGACACCAAAATTACAATTTAATATGTCTAATTGTATACACTGATCAGTGGTGTCAAAGGCTGCACTGAAGTCCAGTAATAGAAGCACAGAGGTGGAATAGCAAGTAGAAGAGCATTCACCACTCTGGTTAGAGCAGTTTCAGTGGAGTGACAGGCCCTAAAAGCCAATTGAAAAGGTTCATATAAATAGTTTTCTTCTATATGGGTCGAAAGTTGTTGATACACAACTCTCTCTAGTACTTTGGAAAAGAATGGAAGATTAATGACTGGTCGATAGTTATTAAGAGACCCTAGATCAAGGTGCGGTTTCTCCAGTAGAGGTTTGACCCCAACTGTCTTAAAACTGCTGGAACAATGCAGTAGTAAGTGAGAAATTAACGATGTCTAGCATTTTAGGTTCCAGAAAGGCCAGTGGTCCTTAAAAAGTTTTGTTGGTAAAAGGTCAACTAGGCAAGTCGTTGGTTTAGAAACTGACACGAGCTTAGTCAAAGTATCAAGAGATAGTCTCAAAAGCTGTAATAACAAGGACTATCAGTGACTCATTGTATAGATATGAATTTGGTTATACAGGATCTGCAGGAGTAGCTGAAGATGAAGAACTAATTTTGTATAGATGAGATAAGGGCTTTAGGACATTCACGGCCATATCATGTCACTAGACAATCACTTTAGCGTAATCCACAGAACTTCAATTATACATTCACACAGGTTCACAGGGTTCATTTTCATGCCCAACTGTTACATAGATGTGCACACATCTCTGGACAGTAATGGCACAACCTCACAGGCTTACATCATGTACTAAAATAGCATGTTGGCTTGTTGCTTGGTCTTAATTAATGCTAATGTATAGGGATTGGATTTTTTTTTGTTTGCCATTTTGCCTTTCTATCTCCGAGGCAGAATGATCTTCTTGGCAGTGGTCTTTATTCAGTGGCACACAGTGGGCGCCCTAGGCCTGGTCACGGATAGCACAGATAAACGGCTAATTGGGTATCAAACCAGCGGAGGAGAAAAAGCGCCTCCACTTCGTGTCTCATTCATTATTCAAAGGCAGCAAATGAAGTTGGTACAGTGGGAGCACTCAAATATAGATGAGCAAAGGTAAGAGAGAGAGAGAGAGAGAGAGAGGCAGAGAGAGAGATAAAGCAATAGAGTTGGAGAGAGGGGAAAAGTGAGAGGGAGAGAGAGAGAGAAAGAGAGAGATGTAACGGAGGGAGAGTGAAGTCCACCTTGCATGCCACAGTGCTTTAGCATGTCAGTGAACATCACAGCAGCGTTCAGGGACTGCATGCACAGAGCTATTCAAATAAGATGCAAACACTCTTGGGGCCCGGGATCGCGTACTTAAAGCATGCATGCCCCTTTCAAAGCATCCCAGTGTCATTCTGTTGACGATAGCTCAGTATACGTAACCATACTCCATAAAGCCTCTTGATTTGTTTGTGTGTGCAAAGGTGCTCTTCCACGGCTCAACGCTTCATCACAGTCAGAGTGAAACTTCATTTGGTCTTCTGACTAATACCAAGCAGCCTATCAGTCAACATTCAGTAGCTCATCGCATCATGTTCTTCGAATCCGAGATGCACGATTGGTCCAGATGGAGCATTTTAGATTTGACATATTCTCACAATTTCTAATCTGTTTCTCACAGATAGGTCTCCTGCCTTTCCTCTCCACTCATAGTAACAGTGTCTTACATACAATATCTCTGAACCCTGTACTACGTACTGACTGATCTTGACACCTCTGTTGCTAGTAATCTATTTCTTATATATATATATATACATACATACACACACACACACACACACACACACACACACACACACACACACACACACACACACACACACACACACACACACACACACACACACACACACACACACATACGCTACTTGGACAAAAGTAGTGGGACACCTGGCCATTACATCTACAGGAGCTTTAATGACATCCCATTCTAAATCCATAGGCATTAATATGGAGTTGGTCCCCTCTTTGCAGCTATAACGGCTTCCACTCTTCTGGCAAGGCTTTCCACAAGATTTTGGAGCGTGTCTGTGGGAACTTTTGCCCATTCATACAGAAGAGCACTTGTGAAGTCAGGCACTGATATTGGTCGAGAAGACCTGGCTCGCAATTTCCATTCTAGTTCATCCCAAAGGTGTTCGATGGGGCTGAGGTCAGGGTTCTGTGTGGGCCAGTCAAGTTCTTCCACACCAAACTCACCCAACCATGTCTTAATGGACCTTGCTTTGTGCACTGGGGCACAGTCATGCTGGAACAGAAAAGGGCCCTCCCCAAACTGTTCCCACAAAGTTGGAAGCATAGAATGGTTCAAAATGTCTTGGTATACTGAAGCATTAAGATTTCCCTTCACTGGAACTAAGGGGCCTAGCCAAACCCCTGAAAAACAACCCCATACCATTATCCCTCCTCCACCAACTTAACAGTTGACACAATGCAGTCAGGCAGGTAACGTCCTCGTGGCATCTGCCAAACCCAGACTCGTCCATCAGACTGCCAGACAGAGAAGCGTGATTCGTCACTCCACAGAACACGTTTCCACTGCTCCAGAGTCCAGCGGCAGCGTGCTTTACACCAATTCATCCGACGCTTGGCATTGTGCTTGGTGATGTAAGGCTTGCATGCAGCCGCTGGGCCATGGAAACCCATTCCATGAAGCTCCCTGTGCACAGTGTTTGTGCTGATGTTAATGCCAGAGGAAGTTTGGAGCTCTGCAGTTACTGAGTCAACATAGTGCATAAGAGGTGACTCTCATGCACTATGCGGCTCAGCAGTCGTTGACCCTGCTATGTGACTTTACGTGGTCTGCCAACTTTGTGGCTGAGTTGCTGTTGTTCCTAAACGCTTCCGCTTTTCAATAATACCACTTACAGTTGACCAAGGAATATCTAGCAGGGAAGAAATTTCATGAACTGACTTACTGTAAAGGTGGCATCCTATGACAGTACCGTGCTTGAATTCACCGAGCTCTTCAGAATGACCCATTCTTTGACAAATGTTTGTAAATGCAGACTGCATGGCTAGCTGCTGGATTCTATACACCTGTGGCAATGGGTCTGAATGAAACACAACATGTGTGTGTGTGTGTGTGTGTGTGTGTGGGTATACATGGAAAATGACATTTGCCACAACGTTAGTTTATGAGACAGAAACAAAGGTGACTCAAGGAGGGGGAATAATTGCTTTAACGACAGTGTTGTGTCGCTGGTCAAGAGGGCTAAGATGCAGGGGTTGGGTTGGGTTGGGTTGGGTTGGGTGGGTGAGTGGGAAATGTGAAAAATGGTGACCTGTATTCCCAGTATTGTTTGTTTGTTTTTCACCAATAAAAAATATATATTTTAAAAAAAAGAGGGCTAAGACATAATCTGAACTGTAAAACTATCAGTCCCATTGTCAGCTTCATTTGAACTGTTACAAGTAAATAGGGGATTTCTATTACTATAACCAAAGTGCAATATCTCAGTTTTTCTGTATTATTCTAACTATGTTCTTTTCAACTAAATCGGGTTTTTTTTTCATTAGCCTTTTCATTACTCTCAAAATGTGTTATTTAAACTATTTCCTACCCTTTGTTGCTGCAATGAGTCATTTTTGTTGTTGAAGTTCATGCCCTTGTATTCATCTGCAGCACTGAAAAGAACGTCAATGAGCTGTGGGTGTAGAGTTTCATTATTTCAATCCATGGCAATGATACATACACCCACTGGTAACCTTTTCGGGGCTATCCCACCTGTGCATACACAAACACACAATTTTCATAAGGATGCACTGCACGCTATGAACCGTTAATGCAGAAGAGATCATTCAGATATACGTATATGATAGTTTCTTTCCAGCATCAGCAAAACATTTATTGACTAATGTTTTCACTGTTGCTCTTAGTGTTGTGACTGCTCAACGTGACTCAAGTTCAGGTTCAAGTTACCTTATTGTGTTATGTTAAAAAAAAACATGCGAAAAATAAAATATGGTTTGATTTGTGAAATGTTTGTTGGAATTTGTTGTTGTTCTTTCACAGACGTCAGATATTAGCTTCTGGAAACATGCTGTTTGTACCACTTTAGATGTGTGTGTGTGTGTGTGTGTGTGTGTGTGTGTGTGTGTGTGTGTGTGTGTGTGTGTGTGTGTGTGTGTGTGTGTGTGTGTGTGTGTGTGTGTGTATGTGTGTGTGTGTGTGGGCAGAAAGGCTGTTTGATGTGAGTCAGATCCAAACCCAGGCCGGTCTCTCTCACATGTGTGTGGGACGAATCCAGATGGCTTCACCAGGACTGCACAAATGTCACTCTGATAATGAAACCACAGGGCCTGTTGAAATACAGGTAGAGCAGTGCACACAAAATAAAAAATAAAAGAGAGAGAGAGAGAGAGAGAGAGAGAGAGAGAGAGAGAGAGAGAGAGAGAGAGAGAGAGAGAGAGAGAGAGAGAGAGAGAGAGAGAGAGAGAGATTTGATGCCTCAACAATACTTTAATAAAAATTACAAAAAAGTTACAACACAACAAGCAGGATAAAGCCAACATGGTCAGTAACACAAGATTCACAGAATCTACATCATCATTCAGCACACTCCCAAAGATCAGCTCATCATCAACACAAGATTCACAGAATCTAAATCATCATCTCAGCACACTCCCCAGGATCAGCTCATCATCAAGAACACAGCAAAGCACATTTTTGTAACACCACACACTGCGAGAACTTCCCAGATCTTCCATCATTTTGAAGTAGCAAAAATCTGCTTTTAAACGAGCTCTTAACATTTTTACAAACACAAAAACAGCATCATCCCCCATCCCCAGCTTCCTCCATCCTGTTTCCTCTGCTCAGGTACACGGCCATCTTTGCCCGCCCCAGAATGAAATTAAGAAGCTGGCATTTGGCCTTGTTTTTCTGAGAGTACCTGTAGCCCAGAATGAACATGGGTTTGGAAAAGACTTCCCCAAACAACCCAAAAACATGTTCCAGCTATGTAAAGAGAGAGAGAGAGCGAGAGAAAGAGAGAGAAGAGAAGAGAAGAGAAGAGAAGAGAAGAGAAGAGAAGAGAAGAGAAGAGAAGAGAAGAGAAGAGAAGAGAAGAGAAGAGAAGAGAAGAGAAGAGAAGAGAAGAGAAGAGAAGAGAAGAGAGCGAGCAAGATGGAGAATTTGAAGAAGAACAAAACATGCAAAACTATAAAAATAGATTCTACAATGCAATCACATCCACTGATCTGCTGGTTCATAATTCAACACCCAAAGACATGTTTTATACATGGCCCTGCTGAAGTGAATCCAAAGGCAAGCTGAAGATAAAACTTGTCCGGGCGTCCAGGTAGCGTAGCGGTCTATTCCGTTGCCTGCCAACACAGGGATCACCGGTTCGAATCCCTGTGTTGCCACCGGTTTGGTCGGGCGTCTCTACAGACCCGTGTCTGCGGGTGGGAAGTCTGATGTGGGTATGTGTCCTGGTCGCTGCATTAGCGCTTCCCCTGTGGTTGGTTGGGGCGCCTGTTCGGGGGGGAGAACTGGGGGGAATGGTGTAATCCTCCAACGCGCTATGTCCCTCTGACAAAACTCCTCACGGTCAGGTGAAAAGAAGCGGCTGGCGACTCCACATGTATCGGAGGAGGCGTGTGGTAGTCTGCAGCCCTCCCCAGATCGGCAGAGGGGGTGGAGCAGTGACCGGGACGGCTCGGAAGGGTGGAGTAATTGACCTTTCACAAAGTCCCGCCCCCCTTAGTTACTGTTGCTATGCCCGTCAAGCATTTCAGAACTATCCAGGAAGTAGCCGGAAAACACCAAAACATGAAGGAAGAAATCAGCGCATTGTGTGGGTAAAAGTAACAGTAATAATACGTTAGCTGTATTAGCTATCAATAATAGCTAGTAGCAAGCTTAGCTTGGAGCAGACAGGTATTGTCTGACTTTCTGTCTATATGGAGGGATCCGACAACGACTTTATAGTTCAGTTAGTCCATGGGCCAGAGCCCAAAATTTCCTATTTCGGTACACTCAAGGTGGCAAAACTTACTTATAATTTTTGAAAGGATCCATGTCTGTAGATGATATTTTGGTATGATAACCATTCCTGAGTGGCAGCTGTATCACAGTTATCAGCTCATGAAGTTAACCACCCCCTAAAGTAAATTGCATTTTAGACGCTGGTGCATATCCTGGTTTAGCCTCATGGTCAGGACATTTTTCAATGTTCTATAATATTGTCTTTGGTATCATTTTAAAGGGGACCTTCTTAGCTTTCATTCAAGCCCTGTTGTGGATATTTCTCACAAATATAGAGGTCACTTGAGCTCTTCAACCCGTCAATAACACACATCTTTCTGCAATGTTCGCCTAAACTATATACTTTCTTTTAGCCCCGTGGCATCTAGGAATATCAGGGACACAAAACACAAAAACTGGAATACTCACAGGACTGTAAAGATTCAGGAAATGTATAATATACCCATACTATTTCATTGTGTGAGGTGATTGTGAACCTTAAATTAGAAGGGCATTATTACTAAGAAACTAACTAGACCAAAGCCAGTTAGTCCATGGGTCAGACCAGATATCGATATCACCCAAGGTGACACAACTTCACTGGTGCCATTTTATTTGGTACACTAACAGAAGTAAAATAATACATGATAACCTTTCCAAATGAGCAGCTATTTCATTTTTCTTTCAGGAAACCTGTTTCTGTGCCTCTCACGATTGTGTATTTGCCCAGATTTTTACAAATATAGCATTTCAACACCCCTGGTACTGATTAGCCTACTTAAACTCTGGGACAGTTCTTAGTTGGCCAACAACCAAGGATAACCAGTACTGTGTACTTCCATTCATTGTGCTAAGCTAGGCTAACGTGCAGCCAGATAGCTTTCTACTAAACACATATAGAGGAAACTGGTATCTATCTTCTTGTCTCACTCTGGAGAAGATTGTAAGCTAATTTCCCATAATGTTAGCATGTTCTTTTAATGTATATGTTAATATGATTAGTTAAAGTGGCTACGAGGAACTTTCATCTTGTGTTGATTTTAGCGGCCTCATGTGGACAAAATACAGCTGTTGCATAGCAACTAGGTAATGTATCTATTTGTGGCTATGTAAGATAAATAATGGTAATATGACGCTGGTGAAGCAAAGTAAACTTTGTTTTAGTAGTGTTCATACACCTAAGTTACATGTATTTGTTTGTATGTGGCAGGTGAAAACTGACTGAATATGGCCACTGGTGAACAAGCAAGTTTTTACCCAATACCAAAGCGCCCACGGGTGGAGTGCATTATCCACTGTTCTGATGATACAGATAAGCTGGTTTCACTACAAAGTGTCGACTCATGGAGAACTCTGCTCAGGGCAGCTCAGATACGAAATCATGCACCAGTTTTGAAACTGGCAAAAGACATTCCTGAGGGACAGATTCCAGCAATCTACTACCACAGAAAGTGTCGCAGTATCTTCACTATGAAGCAAATTCTTGATGGCCTCCTTGCAAAAGAAAAGAAAAGTTGTGTCTCTGCTGAAGAGAAACAATCTAAGAGAGTAGCTCGACATGCTCCAAGTACATCTAGGACTTATGATGCAGAGTGCATATTTTGTCAGAAAAACAGCAAATATTCCAAGAGACAGAATACGAGAGAAGTACTGGTGCAGTGTCGAGAACTGCGAGCTGATGCAAAGATCAGGAGTGCAGCCACAAAGAAAAGGGACAGCAGAATCCTTGCCATTGTGAGTAGAGACCTTGTAGCAGCTGAAGGGCACTACCACATGTCATGCTATAGACTTTACACCAAAGAAGAGGTTTCCAAATGAGAGGTTGCCAGCAATGAAGATGATGATGCTGCAGCCCAGTATGAAGCTGCTGTGAATAAGGCATACAATGAGCTGTTCCTCTTCATCAGGATGGAGCTTTTTGGCAATCCTCAAGTGATGACAATGACTGATCTCTCTTCTAGACTGGTAGCTTCAATGAACTCCCAAGGCATTGCCCAAGTCAAGGAATCAACCAAGAAGCACATAAGGCGAAACCTGGAGAGTGAGTTTGCTGGAGCCTTGCAGATATTCCCTGATGAGAAAGGAAAATTCCTCCTCTATCCCGATAACTTGTCCATGAGGGAACTTGCCAAAGAAAATCAGTCTCTCAAAAGGGAGCTGCAGACCCTGAAAAGTGTCAGTGCACAAGATGTTATAGCCAAAGCAGCCATCAAATTGAGAGCAGACATTAAAAGTCAAGATGTTCCTCAAACCTGGCCGCCTGAAGTCAAACCAGAAGCAGAATGTCCTACCATTCCAGAGTCGCTCATTATCTTCCTGTACTCTCTACTCACAGGCTCAAATGATCCTGATCTTGCATCCCAGAGAGTTCAGTGCCTTCTGCAGTCATTTGGCCATGACATAGTATATGCAGTGACATGTGGAAATACCAAGCCTTCCAAGCACATTGTTCTGCCATTCAGTGTCAAATCGTTGACAGGAAATGTAGAGTTGATAAACATCCTCAACCGACTTGGTCACAGTGTGTCCTATTCACAGATGGAAGAGATCAACACTGCCCTGTGTCTCCAGAAACTCTCATCATCAGGGAGTGGCATTGCCCTTCCAGCTAACATCCATCCTGGCATATTCACAACTTTAGCCTGGGACAATATCGACCGTCTTGAAGAAACTGTCAGTGGTGAGGGAACATCTCACAGAGTCAATGGGATTGCTGTGCAAGCAAAGCCAGTCAACCCACTTCCTGTCCAACCCATGCCCACTGTTCCCAAAACAAAGAAGAGAAGCATTGATGGACCCCCACCAATGTTACCAACTTACAATGCTGGACAACGGGTAGGGCCACCACAAAGCAAAAAGTCAGATGCCGATACTGCAGCCAATACTAAGCTTGCCAGAGAGAAAAACCTTCTTTGGGTCCTAGCACGCATGTCACAACAAGAAGAACAGTCAGTCAGCAGCTGGACAGGCTTCAACATCCTGACTCGAGGAGAGATGACGGTCATCCCCGACAATATAGGCTATCTGCCTACCATCAATGCTCCAGCGACACAAATGTCTACTGTCAACGAGGTGCTTAACCAGTCACTGAGCATCATGCAGTGCTTAGGCCTGAGGAAGATTGTCTGTGTCTTTGACCAAGCCCTGTATGCGAAGGCTGTCGAGATCACATGGAAACACCATGACAAGTTCCATGATATCATCGTTAGGCTTGGGGTATTCCACACCATCTGCACACTGCTGGCAATAATAGGAAAGCGTTTCCAAGATGCTGGACTCAAAGACCTCTGCATGAGTCTGGCATGATTGCAGAAGGCTCAATTGCTGGTGTTATGGATGGCCGCAAGTACAACAGGGCAGTGCGACTACACAAGCTCCTGTATGAGGCTCTCATGCGACTGACCTTGAATGGTTTCCTGTCCTGGTTGGAAGAAACTCACAGGAATGACATGGTTCACCTGAATGAGACACTGAAGACCATTGACAGCCTTGGGAAAGAAGTCTCACAACATGCTTTGAAGGAGGTCCTCGAGAACAGCTCTTGTACACGCATCATGGATCTATTTGAAGTCTACCGTGAGTTCCTTAGAGGTGGAAACGGCAGCCTCTCGAACTTCTGGATGTCCTATTTGGACATGGTTGAAATCTTGTTGGGGCTCATCCGAGCATCCAGAGAGGGAGACTGGATGCTACACTTGGCTAGCATTCGAGCAATGATCCCATGGTGCTTTGCTTATGACAGGATGAATTATGCACGCTACCTCCCCTACTACTACGCCCAGATGTCTGAGCTGCCCATCACACACCCAGATGTGTACACAGAATTCATGGAAGGAGGCTTCTCAGTCCAACTGGGCTCCACCAATCCCTTTGGCCGAATCCCTGTTGACCAAGCTATAGAAGAAATGGTGAACAAAGACACCCAAACAGCTGGAGGGACAAAGGGATTCAGCTTGAAGCCAGGAGCTGTGACCAAATATTATCTCACAGCTGAGTATAGAAGCATGTACCTCAGACAGCTGAGAGACCTGACAGGTCAAGGCAGGTGCAAATGGTCTCATCCAGATCTACAGAGTCCAAGGATCAAGAGAGATGAAGCAGATGTCCAGTCTCTCATGGACCTTATGGAGAATAACTGGCTCAATCCTATGTCCCCTGATGAGATTGATTTGGTTAGCCTCTCCACTGGCAACATGGCTCCACCTGATGTGACCATAGATCTCTTGAGAGCTCTTGAGAAAGGAGAAGAGGCCTACCAAGCATTCCAGCAAACAAGGTTAGATGCAGACCCACCACCTGTGAAATTCCACGACAAGATGACCAAGCAAAGTCTGAAAACATTCTCCAATGTCAGCACAAAACAAGCTCATGGAAAGAAAGCACAGGATGTGGTTCTGAAGGCAGATAGAAACCTTTTCAGTCACATGATCCTGGTGGCTGAAAGCAGGAAGGTGAATCTGAAGGATGTCCTTGCCTTCCCATTGGGCCCACTACCATGGGCACTGGCAAATGCTGATGGGTCCTTACGAAAAACAAACAAGGCTGCACTTGCCAGAGAGCTTGAAAAGAATGTATCTCCTGCAGAAGACATCCCAATCCCATCTACTTCCATCATTGATGGGATGAGCCTGGTCCAAAAAATGAATGGCAACAACAAAACCTTTGCACAGGTGGCAGAGTCAGCCTTGACCCAGGTCCTCCATGAGGGAGCACAGAGTGGGAGGATTGATGTTGTTTTTGATGTCTATCACCAGACTTCGATCAAAGATGCTGAACGACTGAACCGGGGTGGAGACATCACTCTCCAGTACAAGAATCTTGCAGGGGGACACCACGTCCAGCAGTGGAGAAAATTTCTGTGCAGTTCCTCCAACAAGACCAGTCTCATCAAGTTTCTGGTGGAAGAGTGGAAACTCCCACGATACAGAGCTATGCTGCATGGCAAGGTGTTGTACATGACCTGTGAGGAAACCTGCTACAAGTTGACAGAAGATGGGTGTGAGGAAGCAGCAGAACTGCACTCCACACATGAAGAAGCTGACACCCGTCTGCTCCTGCATGCATTGCATGCAGCAAATGCGGGCTCAAAGTCAGTTATCATCACAGCTGAGGACACTGATGTCATGGTGCTTTGTCTTGGCTTCCAGAAGGACATCACCTGTCCCATCTACCAGAAGTGTGGGACTCAGAACCGCACACGGTTTGTCGACATCACCAAACTGGCAAGTTCACTTGGAGACAGCATCTGTGACAGCCTAATTGGCTTACATGCCTTCACAGGCTGCGACACTGTCAGTGCATTCGCTGGTCGAGGGAAGCTGAATGCCCTGAAGATAGTGAGAAAGCACACTTCCTGCCAAGAGACTTTTAGTCAACTGGGACAGACATGGAATGTGAGTGATGAGCTGTTCCAGAAAATTAAGCAGTTCACCTGTCGGATGTATGTTGCTAATAGCAGTACTGCTGAGGTGAACAAACTGCGTTACCAGCTCTTCTGCACCAAAAGGGGAGAGGTTGAGTCCAGCCAGCTGCCACCATGTAGAGACTGTCTCTTTATGCATGTTCAACGAGCCAACTATCAGGCAGCAATATGGAAGTGCTGTCTGCAGGCTAACCCTGTGGTGCCAAGCCCTACTGAGTATGGATGGACAGACGATGAAGGCAAGCTGGCCATTTACTGGATGCGCTCCCCACCTGCACCAGATGTGGTCTTGGAAATGCTAACATGCAAGTGTGTGCATTCATGCAAAATGCCAAGCTGCATGTGCCTGTCAAATGGACTTCCATGCACAGACATGTGCAGGTTACAGACCTGCAGTAACCAAAAACAGCAGGATGGTCCAGAACTGGACTTTGAACTTGGGGAGTCAGATGATGAGAGAAACGAGCAGTTTGATGAATGACAGTGTGATGATTCTGATGGTATTACTGTGGTAGTAGTCTATTGATGCACAGGATGTTGATTCTGGACTTGGTTACCCAGAGCTTGATAACAACAATGTAACCATATTCACATATACCCATTACCCTACCCATTACCATTACATATACCCACTAATGATATGGGATTACATGTATCATTGACTAAGTATATGTAAATGTCAATGTTGTTTAAAATATTAAAATAGTTCATTACCTCACTATGGTATTCCTTTTTATCATGTATTTTGATTGTGTATTTAAACAAATGTATAGAGACCAGTTTGTGACCTAACTGGCTTTGGTCTAGTTCTCATTTAAGGCTCACAATCACCTCACACAATGAAATAGTATGGGTATATTATACATTTCCTGAATCTTTACAGTCCTGTGAGTATTCCAGTGTTTGTGTTTTGTGTCCCTGATATTCCTAGATGCCACAGGGCTAAAAGAAAGTATATAGTTTAGGCGAAAATTGCAGAAAGATGTGTGTTATTGACAAGTTGAAGAGCTCAAGTGACCTCTATATTTGTGAGAAATATCCACAACAGGGCTTGAATGAAAGCTAAGAAGGTCCCCTTTAAAATGATACCAAAGACAATATTATAGAACATTGAAAAATGTCCTGACCATGAGGCTAAACCAGGATATGCACCAGCGTCTAAAATGCAATTTAGTTTAGCGGGTGGTTAACTTCATGAGCTGATAACTGTGATACAGCTGCCACTCAGGAATGGTTATCATACCAAAATATCATCTACAGACATGGATCCTTTAAAAAATTATAAGTAGGTTTTGCCACCTTGAGTGTACCGAAATATCGTCTGGCCCATGGACTAAGTGTCTTTATTTCAACAGTGACGGTTACAATCATACAGTAGCTAGCTCCGCAGTAGTGACTCGTCTGAGTGCTAAACATAGACTGACGATTATGTGGTTCCCCTGCGTCCTCATGCGTCAGATGGACCAATCAGCTTGCAGCTAACTTAACAGCCAATAGGAGTGCTTGTATCACATCAACCTTATAGCCAAACGGGCTGTTATATTCTAGAGAATATTACATCCCCCTTCTTAAGAAATTGAAATCAAACATTAAACTCCCAACATTAGTAGCACATGTCCTATATCAAACATATGAACAATCAGGATGAAAGAAAACACATTTTATAGTAATCACTGATAGAGTCAATACTCTTAATAAAACAGGTAATATCATTCATTCAATATTACTGTATGCATATTAAACTACGGTAAGTAATCAAACACTTAAGAGGTAATACAAATCACAAGAACATTTTACAATATTTTTTTTTTTTAGATAAAGGCAGCGATCCACCTACACCCTTGTACATTACATGTCCAGAACCTCTCTGGGCTTCACTGCTCGTCCATACCTTGTCTGGTAGGGGACAGTCTCTGAGGCTGTCTCAGCCGCTGCATGTGAGACGTGTCGTGTGTTGTGAATTGTGAGTTGACCGTAGTTCTCGTCAGTGCCTGTGTTGGTGTGAGTGTCAGTGTGTGTTTCTTTTGTGTCCAGGAGGTGACGTCTGTTTCGTCTGTACTGTACACACCTTTTCCATCAGCAACTTGGCGATCTGTACTGCTTTTTCGGTGAGGCCGTTGCTTTGGGGATAGTGCGGACTGGTAGTCGTGTGGGTGAACTCCCAAGTCTTTGCGAAGGTCTCAAACGCCATACTTGAGTACTGAGGTCCATTATCCGAAATAACAGTCTCAGGTACGCCGTGTCTGGCGAAGGTTGCCTTCAGCTTGCGTATCACAGCTGAGGATGTTGTGCTGTGTAGCTTGTCGAGTTCGAAGTATCTGTTGTAATAGTCCACTGTGACGATGTAATTGTCATGATTCCAAGGTGAACAAGTCAGTAGCGACTACTTGCCATGGCCTGTCCGGGATCTTGTGGCTGATCATGGGCTCTTTAGTGTTTGACAGTCTGTAGGTGAGACAGGTGGGGCACTGTCCAACCATCTCCTCGATCTGCTTGTTCATCCCAGGCCAGAACACTATGTCACGGGCTCTCTGCTTGCATTTCTCCATGCCCCTGTGTCCTGTGTGTATCCGGGATAACATCTCTGTGCGGAGCGAGGTAGGTATGATGATTTTCTCGCCTTTAAACAAAATGTTATTCATCTCTGACAGTTCATCTCGGTGGTTCCAGCATCTTCTCCTCTCCTCAGGTCATCCTTCTCTGATTGTCTCTCTCAGCATTGTGAGCTGTGTGTCTGCGGCAGTCGCAGCTCTGATCTCTGTCAGTTTCGTGTCACTGACCGGCAGGCCACTGTACACTGTATGTACCTGCATGTCTATGCCTTCTCTGAGGCTGTCATCTTGGTCTGTGAGCGACTTGCGGGACAGCGTGTCTGCCACGGGGATCTCCTTGCCTGGTCTGTGCACGATGGTGAAGTCATACCGCTGTAACTGGAGGATCACCCGCTGTAGTCTCGGAGGCGCTGCTGCGAGTGGTTTTCTCATAATGGACTCAAGCGGTTTGTGGTCACTCTCCACGATGACATGACAACCATAGATGTATTGGTGAAAACGCTTGGATCCGAACAGAATAGCATATAGCTCTTTCTCTATTTGTGCGTAATTAACTTCACTGTCATTTAGCGATTTGGATGCATATCCGATGGGCTTTTCTTCCTGTAGCAGGACTGCACCTAGTCCGTACTTCGATGCATCGACTTGTAGTCTGAGCTCTTTACCAGGGTCATAGTAGGCTAAGACTGGTCCTGGTTCGCGTGTGATCACTTCTTTCATCTTCCTGAAAGCTTCGTCATGCTGCGCATCCCATCTGAATTCACTTGACTCCTTCAGCAGGTGACACATGGGTGCGTTGATGTCTGAGAGCATCGGGGCAAACTTGGACAGATAGTTAACCATACCGAGGATTGTCTCCAACTCACCCTTGTCCTTGGGTGGCTCAATGACTCTCACAGCTGCAATCTTGGCTGGGTCAGGTTTGACTCCATCCTTTGTGATGCGATGCCCGAAATAGCTGACCTCGGTGGCGCAGATCGTGCTCTTCTCCGGGTTGAGTTTCACTCCTCGCTCTCTGGAGCGCTGCAACATGGCTCGGAGGTTGCTGTCATGCTCCTCCTTGCTCTTTCCATATACGAGGACATCATCCACTATGGCTGTGACTCCTTGTAGACCTTCGTAGGTCTCATCAACCTTCCGTTGAAACTCGTCCTGGGCGGAGATCAACCCAAAGGCTAGACGAAGGAAACGGTATCTTCCGAACACCGTGTTGAATGTTGTCAACTTGGACGACTCTTCCGCGAGTTTTATCGCCCAGTACCCTGAGCAAGCATCCATGACACTGAAATAGCAGGCCCCTGCCAGTTTGGAGGTGATGTCGTCGAGGGTAGGTAGAGGATAATGAGGTCGTTTCACAGCCTTGTTCAGGTCCTTCGGGTCGAGGCACACTCTGAGCTTTCATGTGCGTGGCTTTTCTGCTGCCACCATTGAGTTGACCCATTCAGTCGGTTCTGTGACTTTCACAATAATCTGTTGCTTCTCCATGTTCTGTAGCTCCTCTTTGAGATGGTCGCGTAAGGCTACTGGAACGCGCCTCGGTGGGTGGACCACAGGTGTTACATTTGGGTCAACGTGGATTATGCATTCACCAGGAAACAGTCCTATTCCTTTGAAAACATCTGAGTACTCCTCAATGAGTGACACCTCGGGTGTGTTGGATACAGACAGTATGAGCTTGATCAGTCCAAAGTCTAGGCATGCTTTTAATCCTAGCACAGGTGGTGCCTGTGTGTCAACGACGTAGAACTTCAACATTGACTGGGTGCCTTTGTACTGGCATTTCAGGTCACATTTACCTTGAACGACGAGCCGCTCACCACCATAGCCATATAGTGGGCGAGTGGAGGGCTGCAATGCACTCTGTATTCCCAGTCTTCTGAAAGCTTGTGTGGGAATGACATTAGCTGAGGACCCAGTGTCTACTTTAAAACTGACTGTGTTTTTGTTTGGACCTACTTGCATATCAGCGAAAACTTGATCCATATTTTTACTGTCTTTACCTTGTGTCAATGTGTCGATGAACAGTTCTTCATTGTCTGAGCATCTGTCAGACTCATTTTCCTCCACAGTGTGTACGCCTTTTCCTGGTCTGGAGAGACACACTTTAGCGAAATCGTTCCATTTGCTGCAGCTTTTGCATTGCTTGCCTTTTGCTGGGCAGGTTTCGTTTCCACTGTGAGTCTTGTTCCCACAGTATTTGCATCCTTTACTGCGGTTGCTGTCTCCCTCTCTCCATGAGACATTGTCTGACGCTGCGCGCCCTTTTGTGGCGTCCTCGCGCCTTTTCCAGTGCTTCTTCTTTGTTGCATTCCGACCGACTGCATGCACAGCCTGTTCGCGCGTGCCCGTGCTGGTGCTAGCAATGGTTTTGAGCTGTGCTTGTGATAGTTCATGAGACCTAGCAACGTCTATTGCTTTTTCCAATGTTAGCTCGGAACCGATGTTCAGTAGTTTCTCTTTCACTCTCGGTGAATGAACTCCGAAAACGATACGGTCTCTGATCTCTTCTTCACTCCCTCTATAATTACAGTCCTTCACAAACAGTCTCAAATCAGTCACAAACTGTTCGAAAGGCTCGCGAGCTGCCTGTGCCCTTCCATGGAACTTATAGCGCGCGAAGATCACATTTGCTTTGGGTTTTACATACCGTTCAAAACGACCGTAGTATGTTTCCAACAACTTTCCTTCCGCTTCTGAGAGCGTCCATGTATTGTAAATGTCCCGTCCATTTTCTCCTACCCAAATCCGTAGGTCCAGAAAACATCAGCTCGACGTGCAGTTTAAACTTGCGCCATGCTTCGGGCAGACTGCTAGCTTCCCAGTCCATGCGGGGTGCAGGAACTCCAGCGACGTCCATTCTGACTTTTCTGTTTCTTCTTTCTTCTCCTTTTCACGCTTTTACACTGACACCATGTCTGACTTTCCGTCTATATGGAGGGATCCGACGACGACTTTATAGTTCAGTGTCTTTATTTCAACGGTGACGGTTACAATCATACAGTAGCTAGCTCCGCAGTAGTGACTCGTCTAAGTGCTAAACATAGACTGACGATTATGTGGTTCCCCTGCGTCCTCATGCGTCAGATGGACCAATCAGCTGGCAGCTGACTTAACAGCCAATGGGAGTGCTTGTATCACATCAACCTTATAGCCAAACGGGCTATTATAGTCTAGAGAATATTACAGGTATTTTTGTTGATTTTGGATGGATTAAGCTGGCCATGGGGTCTGCTATACTGCGAAATCTATTGCCGACATTGCGCTTCTTGCGTTCTGGGTTTCGGGAAGGGAAAGAAAATTACACCCCCTCCAAACATTTCAGATATCTAGTATCCGATTTACAGATCCCATAGGCACATCGTTTCAGCATTTTGTTGTATGTTTAAAAGCTTGACGGACCGTTGCTAAGGTAGGATTGGACAAGCACCGTTCTGGGGCGGTACTTTGCGAAAGGTCAGTTGACCAGATACAACTGGGGCAACGTATTCTCACGAAACGGTTCGTGTGATATCGTACAAAAAGTTATGC